>MU832358.1:0-77202 GCA_029204225.1 Diphasiastrum complanatum | reverse complement strand
AAGTGCTTAAAGAGTGACAATGTGGAGGGTACATATCTACCAAGTTTAAGACTTTTGTGATGAGGCATGGGATCATGAGGGGAGTATACAACACCAAGGACTCCACAACAAAATGGAGTGACCTAGAGGAAGAATAGGACTTTATGTGAAATTGCCAAAGCCATGAGTGCTAAGTGCTAAATAAGCCATTTTTGGATCAAGCTTGTTGTGTGCTAATTTCTTGTGCAATAGATGGCCAAGTGCTAATTTGGATGGAAGGTGCCTTTTGAGATGCTATTCAAGAGGTGTGTCGAGTGTTAACTTTCTTAGAACTTTTGGATGCACATGCTATGTCAATATAATTCATGATGATAGGACCAAGGAGGATCCATCTTCAAGGAAAGGTATATTTGTTGGCATATATTGATGTGAGTAAAGCCTTACAAGGTTTACATTCCTTCTACTAATAGGTAATTATTGGTAGAGATGTCATTTTTTATGAGGAAAACATTCCAAAACTATCTTCAAGTACTATTGATGGTGATGTGGATGATCTTACATTCTTGATGTTGATGGTTAAGGATCCTACTTTAGATGGTGATGATGGTGGACCTTCATCAAGTCAAAAGCCAAGGAGAACATCAAGAGAAAGACAAATGACTTCAAGGCCTACATATGACGAGAAAGGTAAAAAAGTTGTTGGAGGTAGACACTTTGCTTTCCTAACCTCTTTTGATGAACCTACTTGTGTAGATGAAGCAAGGAACAAAGAGGAGTGGATCCAAACAATGGATCTTGAGTATCAAGCTCTTATGAAGAATGAAATATGGAGATTACTGGAGTTACCTAAAGACGAGAAAGTTATTGGATGTAAATGGATCTTCAAGGTGAAGACAAAACAAGATGGATCTATCAACAAGTACAAGGCAAGGTTGGTGGAAAAAGGATATGCTCAAGAACATGGTATTGACTATGATGAAACCTTTGCACCCGTAAGAAAGATGGTAAGCATTTGGGTTCATCAACGCTCTTGCTACTCTTTATGGATGTGATATATGGCAATTGGATATCACAAATGCTTTTTTGGAATGGTGATTTTGAGGAGGAAGTGTACATGGAGCAACCCAAGAGCTACATTTCATCTACAAAGTCAAATCATTGTGTTTTCTACAAAAGAGCTTATATGGCCTTAAGCAAGCACCAAGGAGTTGATATACTAAGCTTACCACTTTTTTACTCTCTCAAAGGGTTTATTATGATGAGTATGATCATTCACTTTATTATAGGTTGGTTAAAAATGATGTTACCATTTTGTTAATCTATGTGGATGATTTCATCTTGAGTGGTGGAAATAACCAAGATTTGGAGGATATCAAGAGTGCTCTCAAGAGTGAGTTTTAGGTGCATGATCTTGGACACTTGCATTAAATTTTAGAAATAGAAGTCATTAGATCTTTAAAATCTACTTTCATTTGTCAAGAGAAGTATGCTAATTCTATTCTAGAAAGATTTCATATGGTAGATACAAAATCTTGTGATACACTGATGGAGTCAAATGTAAAGCTAACTATAAAGAGGTAATGAAGATCATTCAAGGACATTACTCTCTATAGGAAGCTAGTTGGTTCACTCATCTATCTAACCATCACAAGACCAGATCTAGGCTATTGTGTTGGGAGATTGAGCCAATTCATGCAACATCCTAGTGAAGAGCATTGGAATCTAGAGAAACATGTTGGCATATTGTATGAGGAATCATCACCTAACTTGTTTTGGGATTTCAGATTCAGACTTTGCTGGAGATAAAATAGATACCAAAATATTTGTATATTTGGCAATTGAGGCCAATTTTCCATATTAGATTTAGAGTTTGACTTTTTAAAGTTTATATTAGTCTAAAAGCATTTGAGTAAACACTTTTGAAAATTGTGGGAAACTATAGAATATGAGTTGGTTGGTAGATTGAATTTAAGTAGTAGAGACATTGATCTAGTCACAATAATAGTAGGGGTTTTTCATTATGGAGGGAAACCAAAGTTTAAAGTTAGGTTTGGGACTTGCTATAAAAGAATATAACTCGTGGGAAGAGAAAAGACTCTCTCTCTCTCTCTCTCTCTCTCTCTCTCTCTCTCTCTCTCTCTCTCTCTCTCTCTCCTCTCTCTCTCTCTCTCTCTCTCTCTCTCTCATTTCATTCTTATACATGGTTTTCTTGGGTTCATCTATCCATTGGTGCATTGCAATCTTGTGTGTAGAATGCTTTTTTTATGTTATTTTCAGATCCACACGTATGAAATATAGTAGCTTGATATTTTGTATGGACATAAACCTCATCATATCTTATGTTTGATGTTTGGTCAGGTTCTTAGTGAATTTGCATATCTTTCTGTAAGTAGATGTTGATTTTTTCACATTGGCAAGATTGGTAGAGTTGATCTATTTCTAACCAAAGATCAAGTTATGGATTTGGATCTTGATTGATCCCAAATTCTTCACAATAAATTGAAGATATATACCTCAAGACTCTCTTGGCCGATTTCCAATGGAAGATCTTGGGATTTTGCATAGATTAGCTTAGCTTGTGCACACAATAGCTCAAATCGGGCCTAGTGATTGTCAACCAAATCAAGGAGCCAATAAGACTCCAAAAAAGGGTGATGTCCTCGAAGGATCTTTCATCTCTCTTATTAGGATCTTTTACAACATGCTCCATATGTATATATATGCTCTTACAATTTTCCATGTGAAACCTTTTCAACATTGATAGAGCATATCTAGATTGGCTTATAAAAGCATAATTATCACAAAGATCAATCTCAAGGCCTAAGATATAGTGGAGCTCTCCTAGATCTTGCATTTTGAACTCTCCTCCAAGTGCACTTTTAGTTTCTTCTACTAATTTAATGCAACTTTCACATAGGATAATGTCATCTACATAAATAAGAAGAATGACAAGATCACTAGCAACAAACTTTAAGTACATGGAAGGATCATAGTCACTTAGGACAAATTCTAGTGAGATAAGAAAGGAATTGATTCTTGCGGTGCTTGCTTGAGTCCATATAGACTTTTGAATGACAAGCAAATTTTGGGTTCTTCATCATGTTTGATGAATGATTGCTCCATATAGATCTCCTCATCAAGATATTCATTGAGAAAAGCATTGGAGACATCCAATTGGAACACCTTTCACTTGTAATAGCAAGCAATAGATATGATGATCCTTATAGTCACCATCTTTGCAACGGGTGCAAAGGTTTCTTCATGATCAAGGTCTTGGATTTAAGCAAATACTTTTGCACATAGTCTTGCTTTGTACTTGTTGATGGTGCCATCATGATTGTACTTAATTTGAAACACCCACTTGCAATCAAATACATGCTTGTTGGATGGTGGATCCATAAGCTCCCAAGTATTGTTGGTGATCCAAGCATCATACTATTGCTTCATAATTTCATACCACTCCTTTGAATGGAGTGCATCTTGGACACATCTTGGCTCTTCATGTGATATAGAAAAGGCATAATTGGTGGATTCAACATCCACTTGCTTGCCTTTATCAATGTATGAGAGCCTCTTGGGCTTGGATCTCTCTCTCAAAGATCTTCTTGGTGAGAATACATGAGGATGCTCCTCCTCAAACCTCGATCCCATCACTTCTTGATTGTCTTCAATAGAGATAATAGGTGATATATCTTGAAATGCCTTGATCTCGGACTCTATCGGCCTTCCAAGGTGGATTTTTGTTCATCATGAAAAGTGACACCTCTACTCTCAATAACCTTTGAAGTAGAGAGTTTATAGACTCTATCGGCCTTCTTGGTGGATGAATATCCAACCATGATCCCTTTGCTTGAGATTGGATCATCTTTCTTTCTTGTCTCTAAGGGAACATGAGTAAAGAAAATACTTCCAAATATTCTAAGGTGATCGACCTTAGGATTCTTCTTGAATAAGACTTCATATGGTGTCTTTCTTCCAAGAGCAAGATGAGGGAGTCTATTGCAAAGATAATTGGCACAATTGATGGCCTCTCTCAAAAAATCCTTTGGCAAGGATGCTTTAATTCTCAAGGCTTTGGCACACACACATAAGGATCTATTCTTTGTTAGAATTCACAAGCTAATTTGGACCAATTTTGGTCACATGCATTGTAATTGGCAAGATGGCCATGTAAATAGATGCCACACATGCCAAATAGCATAGGATGATTTTCCAATGTCTTATTCTACATCCTACTTAGTAAAGGAACCTTTGAAATAAGGACAAAGAGTGCTTAGATAGGGTAGAGAGAAAATAGGAGCCAAAAATAGTATATTTTTCATTGTTTTTGGATCTCGAGATCAAGGACCCTAATTAGGGTGGATCCAATGATCAATTAGGTTGGATGTTAGGGTTGGGTTATGAAAAATACAAAGAATCCCTAAAATACTTAGATTTGAACTAGTAATGTATAAATATGTGATTTTCTTAATCAATTTAGGAGTAAAAAATTGGTTATCCATCTACCAATGTTGTTGGTGATCTAGATGCTTGATATTTGCTATTTGTGTTGAGTACTTTGTGATTGTGAGATGATTTGGAAGTTTAGGTACTATACTCTACTTGTGGCAGTCCGTACTTTTGCATGTGTGAAGGAAATTGCAAGAATTTGAGCCTTCAAGTGGAGTTCAAGCCAAGGTGAAGCTAGGAAACACTAAATTGGTGTTCTTGCTATAGGATCTCAATTTGATCCATTCAAGGTGCTTCTGCCATCATTTTAAAGCTTTATTAGAGTCTATTTGCTGCATTTTCAACATGGTATCAACGCTTTGTTATGAAATGAGCTAAATTCTTGCAATTTGATTCACTAGCATCATAGATTTTGATCAATTAAAGGCATTGATTGATTCTTTATGATTATCTATGATTAGTGTCTCCATTATTGATCAAATTGAGTTCTTGTAGGATCTGATTTAAAGGTGTTTAGGCTTCTAAAACTAGGTTCTAATCATTTCTTATCTACAAGATCAAATTAACAAGTTTTACTTGCTTTCTCATATTTGATTCAAGGCAAGTTTTGGAGTCAATCTCGAGGAGTAGCATTCAAGCATTGGAGAGATAGAAGGATTGAAAATTTTGGAATTGATTTAGGTTCTTCTCAGGTGTTTGAGAGACCTCCTAAGAGTTATTTAGGTCCATTTCAAAGCATTTTGTATTTACTCATCATTAAGATCAATTTTTGTCAAAATTGTCATCTTAGTAGCTTGTGCTTGGAAAGTACATTGTTTTGATTCTTATATAAAGGTTCGACCTAATATTGAAAGAGTGATTTAGAGTGGCATTTATGCGCAATTATATATTCTTTTCTCAGGTTGATTGGATCTTTATAAGCCTTGTGAAATTTAGATCAAGGAGGAGTCAATTTTTGGTCATTTTTCTATATCAAGCAAGCTAGTTTCATTTTGTGTTTTTCAATAGGATTGGTTGAGCTCAATATCCAATTGTATCTTGTTGAGAATTCATTTTTTAATCATTTTTAGCTCCCTAGATAGTGGGAGAGCTAGTTCTTGCATCCTTTCTATTGTGTATCCATTCTTATAGAATCAATCTCTTGTTTAGAGGAAGATGGCATCCATGAATGCTAACCTTTTGGGAGTCTAGTGATAGGTTGAGCAAATAAAACTATTCTATATGGAAATTAAGAATGGAATCAATCCTTGTAATGCAAGATTTGATGCATAGTGAGTGGTGAGGAGGATGGGCCCATCCACCCTCAAGAAACCACTAGATACAAGAAGAGGTGCAAAATAGCTATCCATTGTATCAAAATGAATGTAGTCAATGAACTCCTAAAGGAAGGAATGCTTCAAGAAGAAGAAAGCACAAGGGCAAGTAAATATCAGACGAGGAGGAGGAGAGTCCACAAGAGGACTCGCTAATGATGTCAAGCTCCTCTTCATCAAGTTTCAAGGGGGAAGATCCATGGTGGATAGATAGTGGGGCAAGTTCCCACATGAGAAGCAAGAGGGAGTACTTTTCAACTCTTTTGTCTTATGAAGGGCCTATCAAGTCTATATTTGTAGCAAATGATGATGTTTGGAAGATAGGAGTAGATTCCATCCCCTTGTGCTTAGGATCCTCAAAAAGGGTCAATGTTGATGGAGTCTTGTACATTCCTAGCATCACTAAGAATCTACCTAGTGTCGAAAAAATGCTTGATAATGGCTTTTGTGTGGATCTCAACAATCAAGAGAATAGTGACCGAGAATCAAGATGATCTTGACTTTGAGGAGGAGCCTAATGAGGAGCTTGAACCAAGTCAACCTATCACACGTAGAAGATCATCAAGGGTAAGGATGGAGCCAACAAGGCTCACATATCCAACCAAGAGGCAGCAAGCCAAGGTTAATCCATCCATTTCTTTTGCTCTTATGTCAAGTTTTGATGAACCTTCAAGAGTAGAAGATGCTTTGAGTTCAAAAGAATGGTACCAAGTTAGGCTAGATGAGTATAATGCTTTGATGGATAATGGCACTTGGATCCTTGTTGATAGACCTTCTAAGAATGTAATAGGATGTAAATGGGTGTTCAAACTCAAGCTGAATTCAGATGGAAACATAAGCAAACACAAGGCAAGGTTGGTTGCCAAAGGATATGCCCAAGTGGAGGGCATAGATTATGTGGAGACCTTTGCACCCATGGCCAAGATGGTCACAATAAGGTTAATTGCTCTTGCCTCTCATTTTGGATGGGTGCTTTGTCAAATGGATGTGCCAAATCAATTTTTTAATGGTTTCTTGGAAGAAGACATCTTTATGGAGAAGCCCCAAGAATTCATCAAGCTCGAGTTGGAGGACAAGGTCTATCATCTACAAAGGAGCATCTATGGCTTGAAGCAAGCCTCTAGGTCTTGGAATTCAAGGCTACATGACTATCTTATTTCACTTGGTTTCTCTCAAAGTGAATATGATCCTAGATTATATCTTAGATCATGGTATTGTACTCTTGTTAATCTATGTTGATGACATCATCCTTAGTGGTGATAGTATTTTTGGAATCAAGAAACTCAAGATACATCTTTCACTGGAGCTCAAGATGGTAGATCTAGGCGATCTCCATGATATTTTGGCCATAGAAGTCATTAGAGGATCTGATTTATCTTTATTTGTCAAAAAAACTATGCTCAAAATTTTCTAAAGAAGTTTAAGATGCAATATTGCAAGTATGTAAAAACTCCCATGGAGAAATTGTAAAAGTGTCTAAAGAAGATGATGAAAGATCCTTCATGGACATCACTTTGTATAGACAACTTACAGGCTCCTTAATGTGGATACCTATTACCAGGCCTGATCTTACCTTTATTTTATGTAGATTGAGTCAAAACATGCAAGATCCATTAAAAATTCATTCGAAGAAAGCTAAAAGGATCTTGAGGGACATCTTGGGTACACTAGAATTTGGTATTCTCTATGGAGGTGTTAAAATTCATGTCCTATAAGTATGCTACGGTTTTTACTATAATGAATATAAATATTGATACAATAATTTACACCAATACATCAACCTCCAATAAGTGTAGTATTTGATATATGGTACTATAGAAGAATTATTTCAGGAGCTGATAGGATGACCGCCGCTTTCCTAACCTTTCCTAACCTTGAGGGCTGGATTCAAGACTTTGAATCCTCTCAAGGCAGACCTAGAAACGCAAGATAAAAGAAATATGCTATCAACATACAGACATTAAGAAGTTATCAAACCCTCTTAAATTCATCAAAAAAGAAATTACTATTTCTTGCAGATTATGGTACACTTTTTATTTTTGTAGCTTTATTGAATATTCTATAGCACTAGTACGCACAATATTTGCACCGACATCCGTGAGAGCAGGATGGTCTTAAATATCCCTTTTGACCTTCAACCCGGAATTTAAGCCTGCATCTTCAAGGACACAGTAACGACGTGCTCATTTTTCTCCATCACCCCCATAGCCTAAACCAAGCATTTTAGCTCCAGCCTTGAACAAGGATTTATGCTTATTAAGATTGAAATATGCACAAATTTGAAGCTTTATTCTCTCATACCTGGCTCTCTAAATACAATTCTCTAGAAAGACGGCTCGTATCACTGTTTAGATTGCTGTGGAGGGTTAGCTTTTATACCTAGCGCAAGCCTATAACAAGAATTTGCTTGCAGCATCAAGATAGCTTCCTCAAGGCTGCAAGAACTGTCTCACAACTAAAATCACCATCTGTATATGCCACATGCGGGCTCTCTGCCGGTACCACATCTTCTTTTGAGTAGCTGCCATTTGATCGAAGCATATGCTCTGAAGTGTCTTTCACAACCCCTCTCAATATTATAGTTTTATGCATGCCAGCAAGCATTTCTTCGCGATCCGTATCTCCAATTTCTCCAACAAAAACTAGCATATTTGCAACATCCACATTCCATCTGACAAACAGATACCTACAATGTTCAAAAATACATTACATCATCTTTTCCAGCTATGTTGCAGATAGAAACAATTTTAAAAGTACTAGAAAAGGGTTGTTGGTGAAAAAAATGAGAGCCAGAGCCAATTACCGGAGAGCCTGAGAACGTGATGCCAGTAATGGAAGCACATGCAACTTCTTGGCATTATGACAGTACATAAGATGGCATCGAAAGCCTCGCATTCTCAAACGTTTGCGAATTTCATCAACTTTTGGTGCCTGCAATGACAAACAGCTTAGGGTTTAAGACATACTTTAATCAACAAATGATTATTCTGTACCTTTATCCTCGAAAACCAGAAATTTTCCTTAAAATTTCCAAGCCAGACACTAAACCCAAAAGCCTAAAATCCAAAACGCAAAAATCTTGTGTCCATAACTTACTTTGGAGGCATTCTTTACAGTGTAAGCAAGACAATGTGAATTGGACCTCTGACGATCTTCCACCATAAAACGTTCACCATTGCGCTCTTCTGGAACAGTCAAACGAGCAATCACTTTTCTCAAACCTTTAGCTTCCCAATGATAGTCTATGTGAGACACATAATCAGAGTCTAAGATCAATTGCATATCTGACCCACTTCCAATTTCTTCCGAACCGATTGAACAGACAGGATAGTAGAGCTCACTGCCACTGCTGCATATAAATGCATCAAATTCTTGTGGCAATATCCCATCTGACTGCAATAAAGAGATTGTTTCAGAGATCGTAAGTGAAGTTGAGAGAACAAAGCCAGTTAAGCGCCCACCAGCCTCTGAATGTACAGCTCTGAAAATCTCTCGTATTATTTTAAGCAGTCCAACATTGTGGTCAGTCGTGTGATCATAAGAATCTACAGCAATCACAAACAACCTCATTCGCTTCCGAAGTGGGGGAAGTCTAGTTGATGTGCCACCGCTGGAAAGAAACTTCTCATTCAACTGAGGTTTCTTTGTTTCAGCCTCTTCATGTGAGATCTCTTTTCTTGCTTGTCGATGTTTCTCAAGTGCTTGCTTGAGCTGCTCAATGTCCCCATGTGTGTTGCGAATAATTGCTTCTAATGATTTGTTGAGAGAGACCGATCTTTCACCATCGTCGGAAAGTCGCAGCGAGATGTCTTGGACATCCCTCAAAGAATCACCTTGCGATTCACTATCCATGTTGCTGTCAAGCAAGGCATTGTTTTGCCACTGAGGATGTCTCATTCTGCAAAGAGCAACCTTGGATAAATATGTTTTGCAGTGTGCAGGCCAAGAGTAAAGGTGAATATTCTTCAGACCATTACGACGACATTCTGTCCACGTGTTGCGATCCGCCACAAGATTCAGCAATGCACCAGCAATGGCCTCTTCATTATGGGGATCCACAAGGACTCCATTGCTTAAAGTCTGCATCAAACATAACTAATAAGCCTCAGAAAAGAGGTAGCCATCACAGGAAATTTGGAATCAATTAAGGTGTTAGATTTCAACACAAAATAAACATTACCCTGTGGATGTCAACTGGACCTCCATTCATTGTTGCAACCATCGGCAAACCATGAGCAGCAGCCTAGTTTTGAAGAAGTCAACACAAAGATCAGACAATCACAGGACAGCCCACAAATCTTTTTTGTTAAATTAACTGCCTTTATATAAGTTCAAAGGCAATTTCTATAAAATAAACGTATGTGCACTTCCAGACCTCAATTAAGGTAAGCCCAAAGGGTTCAACCAAAGCTGGATTTATGAACACGCCCTGCAAAAATGATAAAATAAAAACTGATTCATTAACAGAAGAAAAAATTACGCATACATTCACATGTGAAGTGAAAGAGCTATTCTCCTGAGATTTAAAGACAAAAGGTCACCAACCTTGGTCTTGGCCGCCAATCGATAAATCTCAGGAACATCAGACTGCTTGTGATGCTTGGGATAGGCCACTTGACCATAGAGATCATACTTATCGATTAATTTGAGTACTGTTGTTAAAACATTCGCATTGCCTCCAGACATTTCATCTATATCATCACGATTGCCCATTATAAGAGTCTGCATGAAGAGGAATTAGGTAATATGTCACGGCATCCAAGTCATCTACTCAGGCAAATTAAATGTAGCCAAACATGGGAGTGTCACACCAAATGTTCCCGTCAAACTGATGAAAATGCCAAGCAGCAAAACCTTACATCCTAAACCTCTATAGCAGCTTAGAAATATTTTGCTCTCAAAAGAGACATTTGTACAGGTATAAGGCAAAATAGGATTTCAAAAGAAAATATATTATTCCTACCAAGTTTGCAAGTTCACGAAGGGGTTTGCACTCTCCAAATGCCTTTACCAAAGTAGTCATGTTCTTCTTAGGGTCTGGACGAGCTAGCGCCAATATCATTGGTTTGTGTGGATTTGTGAAAAAACGCATAATCTAAGCATGAACAAAAAGCCAATCAATTATCCAGTGTCGCAGTATGATATACACAAAATTTTGACCCTAGCCCTAAATTTGCAACTATAACTACAACCTAGGATGTAGAAATTGGGGACAACATTTATATAATCAACTTGTGAGCTACTAATAGTCATGCCTTTTTACTCTGCCAATCAGTAGAGCTTTTTACCTCACTCCAGATAGCAGGGTCTGCCCGTGGAGACATTGGTGTTACTGTAGTGCCATCTGAACCAGTGAAAGCAATAGCTTCTGCATCACCTTCTAACAAATCACCACCATCTTGAACAATGACATTACTGAAATCCATTCCAGGAGGTATCACCTGTTAAGGAGTTTGTGTTGTCAAGATGACGGAGAAAATTTGTCGATAGCTATTAGGATTTAATGCCCACTAAAAAAACAATAATTTGTGTGAGAAACTCACAATGTCATGAAGTTGTGGACCCTTAACCCTAATCCCTAAATTCACTACCAAAATAGCCAAAAATGACTACTGGGCTCTTCCACAAGAGAAGGAACCTACCACCATACGAGGCATAAAGCGACCATTGCAACTCAGATTGTTCTTTGCTCGAGCTCTAAGTACCCTCTCAAGTTTGACGTCAAAACCATCATATAAACCCCACTGCTCGTTTATTTCCTGTCTTGTGCTTGTAATAACAAGCTCAGCTGCATCAAGAGATAATTCTTCTGCTTCTATCCGGCGCATAATTCTGTAGGTGGCATTAATATCTTCTTTCGACTGTCGACCCTGCTTCATCAGTTGTTCGAGTTTACTACGACCTAAGGAGTGTCCAGTCAAAACCATTGGGACATTTAACGCACCTGATAAAAGTGAGGCGATGTCTCCAGCATCTGCATAGTGACCATGGACAACATGAGGCCATACTGCTTCTCCTCCGGCTATTTGTTCTCCAAGTACTTTAGCCATATTCAGGATGTGAGCTAGAGCGCCATCTACAAACTCCTGAATATGTGGCCATAACAACTCTTTTCGAAGATACTTATCCCTTGGGCCACAAGGTATCCTGACTATGTATGCCCCACTGCTCTCCCCTATCTCTTGTAGATCAACCCCATCATAGGGTAAAGAAGTTAGCATCTCCGTGGGTTCGCCATAGCAGCAGTCAACATCAGGGGCAGAGATTTGGCGAGTTAGCAAATCCACCCTATAGACTTGTGGCATCATTGCCAATGCCCTTGCAAACTCAACAACATATTTAACCTGTCACACGTTTTGATTGAGAAATTATACATCAATGGTAGGTGTAAAATAGTATCTGAATAACAAAGGAGACGTGCAGTCTTCAGCCTTATGCCTTGAACAGAGAAACCCAAGAACAAAAAATTGAAGTCCACCTGTCCTCCCGTATCAGAATCTCGACCAAGTTCCATGTTTTCGCCTCGCACCAAACCATGCAAGCTCCAGGTTAATGAAATTTTCCACAATTAGTTGCCATGAAATATCATCTTCCCAGAAATATACAGGGAATCTCTAATGAGGCTTAGGGTTTAGGGTTTAGTTTATTAATAGCCAATGGAATTGTGTAACGTTGCAATATTTTGAAGAGACCATGTGGCAGAAAGGGCATATATTCCATAAGTCTGCAAAAGACAAGTCTTTTAAAATATGGAATGCTGGTTAAAACGGAGCTTACGACATATGAGTTGTCATAGAATACCTGATCATCACAATGTACAGACTCTTATTCTTGGGCTGATCTGACCACAGTTCCTGCTCTGAAAATTTTCTAGCAATCTGAATTTCAGCTCCTCCATCAGCACATGAGACCACCTCAGAACCTGGGTCTGTTTTTTCACCCTCAGAAAAATCTTCTGACATATCTTCTGCCGCTTCCTTGCGACCTCGTTCTAGCTCGGAGCTACGATATGCCACTCTTTGGGCATCATCCCACTCATTCTACACACCAATCAGTTTAACTATGGTTTGCTTTTCAGCGCTCTAAAAATAGACAGATTGATATGAGTTTTGAAGGAAATTACAACAATAAAGTTTCAGATTCTAGATGCAAATGCTTGCCTGCTTCTTTTTCCGAGTTAAGTGCCAAATTCTCCAGCATAGATTTTCAAGGCGAGCGCTTCGTTCCTTGGCATCTCTGGTAGCAGTTGCCTGCAAACATAAAAATACTAGACAAGAAGTTGCAAGAATAGTCATACTAGTTGGTCAATGAAAATTGCAACACAAAATGTGCCCAAATCCATGTCTTCATGGTACTTAAACTGATCTTAAAAAATTTATTCTTAAAAAGAGCAAAGAACGCTGCCTCTCTCTCTCTCTCTCTCTCTCTCTCTCTCTCTCTCACACACACACACACACACACACACACACACACACACACACACATACACACACACATAAGAGTTTTGTGTAAGAGAAGTTTCAGACTTTATCCACCTTGAGAACCCCACAAAGTTTGACGCTGAAATTTCTCAACTTACAAAGGAACACAAAGCATCTGCCACTTAGACCATGGGAATAAGATCTTGGAGATTTTATGGCTGAAATCTTTAAGTGGAGATGTATTCCTTACAAAGACTGGACATGAGTTATGGAAAAGGACAGTAGAGCTGCAACCAAATATACAAGAAAGTGCTGCCTGAGATGACAAGGCTTCTTCTGGACAGTTCAAATTTGTGAGGGAAAAAGAACTTTTGTTGAAAATTCTTGGAGTCAAACAAAGATATCCTTTGTCCTCATCTCTTTTTGGTCTATTGAAGGTCTAGAAGATGAGATTGGGAAATATGGGGGAGTGCAGGTGGCTGATTATGCTTTTTCATTGCTAACCTATGCAAGGTCACGTGGTTTTGCTAGCAAAGAAAAAACAAATTTGCACAGACACCTTTAAGACCCTTGATGAATTTTCTGAACCCTCGGGATTAAAGGCCAAGGTGGATAAAACCAAGATTCAAGGCAAATTCAAAAACCTCACTTATATATAGTGGTGGTTTCCCCTCGTGAGCACTTTGGCCTTGTTTCGTTTAATTGCGTTGGATAATAGTTGTGCAAATTTTTTGTGTAGTGTGTCCAACAGTGAAACAACTCAAAATAAGATAGATCAGAACGTTACTGAAATTGTAGCATCACTAGCCCAATGCTCAACCAAAGCCACCTTGAAGCCAATCTGATGCCAGCATACTCCCAGTCATAGGCCTCAATCCAAAGCCTCTCTTACAGCCCAAACCTTAGGTCACGTCTAGCGTGATCCTATATATTTAGATACTACGCCCCATACCACAACTCTGCCTGATCCCTTGCATAGCCTGTAACTATGTAACTGAGTCCATGATCTTTTGAAAGTCTCTCTCTCTCTCTCTCCCTCTCTCTCTAACATGCCTCCAACTATCCCCAACTCCCCACGGATCTCCAGGCTTCTCATCCTCAACCCTCTAATCCCTCTACACCCATCCTTCCTACACCTACCCTTGATTACTACAACACTTCTAAACATACTGCATTAACAGCAGTTCAAACCATTGAACCGTTAGGAACCGGTTCGAACCGGTTTTTGCCCCCCCCCCAAAAAAAAACAAAAAAGTTCGAACCGTTCCCCAATTCGGACCCAGCTAGCCTGTTCGAATCGAACGAATTGGCCAATTTGAATCAGTTTGCAACTATGCTTCTATAAAATGGAACAATACACTCCTACTTAACATTCTCTTGAGTTACTTGGAGCACACCTTAGAGCAGTGAAAAGAAAAAGTATACTGTTCAACAACATGGTGAAGACCCTAATAGATGAGAAGACCAAGATGAGTAGCATGCCATCCTTCAGGAAGGATTGGACAACATGAAGAAGATTTCCCTACATACCAACACAACTCCGGAGTCCAAGGTACTATCTCACCTTCACAATGTCCAACCCCTTGTGCACCTAATGAACTAATAGCTAAAGGACTAGTTTAGGCAAAGCTTTGCTGGTTGCACGCTTCCATTATTGTATGTAAATGTTGATTGGGTTGGAGATGCTGAAGATAGAAAAATCAACAATGGGGTTTACTTTTTATCTTGGAACTGGTCCTACCACATGGCATTTTGAGAAGCAGCCTACGATAGCATTGTCTTTTATAGAGGCAGAGTACAATGCAGCTAGAAGTGTTGCATGTGAAGCAGATTTTGAAGGATCTTCACATGGAGTAAGTGGGTCCTACAACACTTCAATGGAACAACCAAAGTTGTATTCAGTTGGCAATGTTTTTTATAGCAGGATCAAACACATTGAAGTTTAGCAACACTACATACCAAAAAAACTTCAAGAAGGAGATGTTGAACTTATCTATTGCAATACAGATGACCAAATGGCGCACATCTTTACCAAGAGGCTTGGTAGAGAAAGAAAGAAAGAAAGCTTTATTAGCGCTTTTCCATGCCAAAAGGCGTATAAGACGAACGAGCACATCAGATAAAGTCGGACACAAGACGGATCAATGCCGTCAATGCAAAATGACAAAACTAACTTAAAAGAGATTCATATAGCCAGGATTATATGGTGCGTAGATCATTTACATGTTCAACTGAACATCTCTTCATTTCTCTATCTCAGACTCTATCTCAGAATTCTTCTCATTAACTATAGGCTTCCGATCGACGAGTTTGATAATACCATCACGATAGATAAGCCGCTTGCCAGTTGATAGAGCTTCCTGTCTTGCCATCTTACGTTCTTGAACTTGGATGAAGGTAAGATCTTCGTCCAGGTAGATTTTGGTACCCGCAATTTGAATCTCTTCCCTAAAACTTCACGCCGGTGAGACACTGATGTAAAGCGGATGACAAGAGTATCCAGGTCCTTCTTAGGTCGCCAGGCAGTTTCCATACCTTTGCTATGGTGTTGAAGATTTCCTTCCAAAAACTTCTCAGCTCCTTCGACAACATTTTGAGAGCTTGGAATACCTCTAACACGATTATTGAGAGCTTTAGGTTCTCGCAAACGGCTCTCAGTGAACGTGGCTGAGATAAACGAAGGTGAAGGTGAAGGCGAAGGTGGAGAGATAATTGTAGACGAACCTTTAAGCATATCTGCCCATGACTGGACAGCCATATGGTGCTGTTCAACTTGATTTTTGGGATGCTGGATTTTAGCTAAAGTAGCGATTTGAGAAGAAGATTCACTTTTTATAACTGCAACTTCGTTCTTGAGTTCTTGAATGGAAGTATCCAACTTCTAAAGATGCGATTGCACCACTAGAAGCAGAGAATCATGAGAAGCCAGTTGCTCTCTGTGATTGTTAAGGTATTCAAATAGACGGAGTTGATCATCCTGAAGAAGTTTGACCAAGGCATATGGAGGGAAAGAAATAGGTGCTTCTGGAGTGTCTGGAGTCAAGGGAATAGCTATAGTAATTTCACTATTATCAAGAATAGGGTTTGATGGGGAGATAGGAACTACAACAGGCATAGAAGGAGAAGGGGTAGGCAGATCTGGCTGTAAGGAAGATGCTGAAGCCATGTTGGAAATGGAGGATGGTTTAGGAGTAGAGGCAACGGCTCCTTTGCGACGTGGCATATCTTATTGCAATGGAGGAGGGCACTCAAACCTGTAGAAGTACATATCAGCAATAGAGAGGGCACACCTGCAGCGGCAGGCACAACAGAGCGATGGAGGGAGGATCTGCCATCCCTGGCCACTGGCCGCTAGAGAGAGAGAGAGAGAGAGAGAGAGAGAGAGAGAGAGAGAGAGAGAGAGAGAGAGAGAGAGAGAGAGAGAGAGAGAGAGAGAGAGAGAGAGAGAGAGAGAGAGAGAGAGAGAGAGAGAGATATTTAGACACATACTTGAAGTGCTAGATAACCAATTAAACATTAAGGGGGAATATTGGAAAATAATCTAGTGTCTCTAGAAGAGAAAGACACCACAAGATATGGGCTAGAAAGAGTCCTCGATCGAAGGGAGCGACACTTGCGTAATCACCTCCTTCAAGAGTATCTAGTAACTTGGAAAGGGCATCCGTTGTCAGATGCTATTTGGGAGATGCGACAGGCGTTGCAGAAGTCTTACCTAGAGTTTGTCATCGAGGACTGATGACTTACCAGAGGAGAGAAGGATTGTTAGAGCCCAGTTACGACTCTATCATGATCTCGGCACGGCCGGTTACCAAAGGGCCTGAGGCCTAGTATTGGCAAGGGTCGGTGACCGATGAGGACATTTGTACCGGTCCGTCACTAGCAGTGATCCGATGTGGTTGCCTGACAAGCTGTCAGAGATGCGGTGTGTCTTGACCGTTGGGACCCTTAGTGACGAGACGCTAGCCGACAAGTAGTCGGGGTGACCAAGTGGGTAACAGGTCTTTCGCAGGGCACCGAGGTGGTACCCTATGAGTCACTCAGTATTCACAGGTCACAGGGGCCAGGCATGCCAAGTGGACTGATCACCCACAGGTGGATGCCATGACGGGAATAGCAGGTAGAAGGACTCAAGCAGGGGGTGCTTATGGTTGAGAGGTTCATTCTACACACCAGCCTTTTAGGATTCACGAGCTTGGAGAGAATTGCTTGTGACATTTCCTCTATGAAAAAATAAACCAATTAGAAAGTATCTTCTCTTTGTGAGACTTCTTGGAATCCTGCTTTTAAAGATTATCTCTCAAAGTTGAGCTGCTTGGCAAGACTTCTTGCCAATACGACCGACATTGACAAAGGTCTTCCAGAGAAAGATACAATTCGGATTGAAGCCCAACAAAGCATAACCGATTAACTTCTCCAATCCAGCTCAAAGCATCAATGACACAATTCGACGTACCTCGACGGTACTTAATGTCGAAATCGAACTCCTGAACGAGTTCCAACCAACGGGTAAGAGGTCTCAACACCACAGTAGGGCAGACACTAACTGATCCACCCAGCCTTGCCTACTCCCTAATATGGAGTAAGCCCCCCAGTGTGAGGTCTGGTAGCATGCATACCCCCAGTGTTGACCACATGGCTCTGACGTGGCCGACTGCACGTCGGGACCCAACGTGGGGCCCTATTCTGCCGACAGGGTCCCTAGACTTGTTAGGCTCACCATGGCTATGGTCTGTGCTGGGGCACACTACTCACACTGTCTTGATCTGTTGGACGTGTACACTGGACACGCGCCTGACTGTGGTATCTGACCTCCTGTGTTCTCTAGGGTTCGGCATTGGTTACGTGCTCATAACACTCCCTCCCCCCTAAGAACCGTCTTGGTCCTCTAAGACAAAGTCTGGAAAAATCTTGCGAAAGACACGACCTCTTTCCCAGGTGGCATTCTCAATAGGCTGATCATTCCACTTGACTAGATATTCCCGGTATAATGTATGACGAGTCTGCGTCTCTCTACTATCAAGAATCTCCTCTAGTTCATGTGGAGGTTGCTGAGAATCCAATGGGAGAACTAGAACCCTGTCCCCTACCAGATTTTTTGATCTGGCTAAGGCTTTTCGTAACCGACTTACATGAAAGATTGGAAAAACCTTACTGTTGTGTGGGAGTTCTAGTTCATAGGTGACCTTGCCTAGTCTCCTACTGATGGTAAAAGGACCACAATACCTAGGAGACAACTTATCACACACTCCTGATTTGAGGGTTTTAGAGTCAACTGGGACTCTCAAGTAGACTTTCTCACCAGCGGAGTACTATGCATAGTCTGTGTGGATCTGCATAATGTCTGGCTCGATCTCGGGACTGCCTAATGCTACGCTTAGCATGTTCTATCATCTGGTTTAGGTCTTCTAAAAAGAAACTGGCTGCTTCAACTTTTTCTTGTTTAAACCCTACAGCTGTGGGTGAGCATGGCTGAAAACCATACATCAACATAAATGGGCTGTATCCTGTAGCCGAATGTTTGGTACTGTTATAAGCAAACTCTAATATTGAGAGATACTCCTCCCAATTAGTCTGCTTTTTGCTGACGTATGCACGAAGCATATCCTCTAGCACCTGATTTACTCTTTCTGTTTGACCGTCGGGTAGTACTCATGTTAAGTTTAGTATAGAGATGATGGAATGCTGCCCTCCAAAAATTTCCATCAAACTTACTGTCCCGGTCGCTGACTATGCCGGAAGGTAGACTGTACAATTTAAATAGCCCATCTACAAACAATGTCACTAACTCTGGAGCTCTAACGGTTGTTTTGGTCGGAATAAAATGATCCATTTTGGTCAGATGGTCAACTATGACCCATATAGCGTCATTACCCTTTTGGGTTTTAGGCAGGCCTACTATAAAATCCATGGAGATACTCTCCCATTTACCAGCTGGTATATCTAAGGGCTGTAACAACCCTCCTACCTTTAAACGCTCTGCTTTATTTACCTGACATTGCAGGACGTCCCTTTTCATACTAGGCCAGAAAAATTGCCTACAAAGAAGCTCATAGGTCTTCTAAATGCCTGGGTGCCCCGCACTGGGACTTAGGAGCGAGGATGTTCCTAAGACTAGTTTTCGAACCAGGTTTGGCCACTATGAGTTTTTGGTGTTACAATTTAGACTCACAAGTGCACTTGCTACATTCCAACATATGATGAACGATATTCTTCATCTATATTGGGGAAGTTTGTGGTCATGTATTTCGATGACATTTTAATTTATAGTCGGCTCTTGAGGAGCATGAAGAGCATCTTCATATTGCCTTGGGATTACTAAAGCAAAAAAAGCTCTATACTAAGAAGTCAAAATGTGAGTTCTTTCAGACCAAGCTCAAGCACCTAGGCCATAACATCGTTGCCAGATTTACGGTGATGACTAATTGCCAATCCCTCAAGTACATGTGTGATGTTGTTCACCTAAGAGGCCGTACGACAAGGAGGTTAGAACTCATTCAAGAGTTTTAGTTCGACATTAAGTATTGTAAAGGTACGTCGAACCATGTAGCCGATGCCTTGAGTCGGCGGATTGGAGAAGCTAATCGGTTATGCTTTTCTACACCAAAGTAATTTGTGTCTTTCACTTTGAGATCTTTGTCAAACCAATGAGTATTTTTGTTGCATCTGGCTAGACGTCCTGGCCAGAGATTCTAGATCTAATGGAGACCTTGGGAAGTAGGATCCCAAGAATTCTCGAAATCATAAGATACTAAATGAATATTCCACAAAGAATGGCTTGCTTTTCCAGAAGGGAAAGGTATGTGTGTCGGATAGGGAGGACCTCAAGGCCCAAACCCTGTAGCAGTGTCTTGACAACCTGTTACATATTTTTCCAATGGAGGATCGGTTCCAGGGAAACAACAACACGAGCATACAACACCACTATTCCATCGTGTCACACAATTAGATGACTGGACATTTCCGCTATCTAATAGGACGATCCTAAGGATTTTTATCAGCCAAACCGTACTCCCTAGCCGATAAAGGTTTCCCACGCCTTTAGAAGCACAACTTGGGGAGACTATCTCTTGCTCAAAATCCGACAGTCTTGAGTTTCTCGTAGCTCGTATGGTCACTATCAACTCACTTGGTACTAGCAAAGATTGTCTTGATTTCTTACCTTCATTCGTACTGGTGAGTTGGTATTCTTAAAGATCACCAAGGCAATATAGGATCCAATATCTCGTTTCTCCTAGTTTGTCAAAAAGGTATTTTACTCTAGACACTCGCAATAATCAAGACTCCGAAGGATCTGTCCTGATCATGGCTCTAGCAAATTTGAATGGTCCTTGTGAGGCTAGATCTATATCTTGACTCAAGGATAATAGAAACGAGAATTCATTTTCGCAAATCATAAAGGAGTGTCTAGACAAGGACCAAGACGCAGATGTCTCTAGATCTACTAAAATCTAAGATAGGTATGATGCATGGTTTAGGAGATTCCATGATCTCTTCCATTCGAGCAGCTCCTAGGATCAAAACGATCTGTTGTCGGTGCATGATTTCAGTCCAATCAAAATCACAATGTTTAGATATGAGGTATTAGTGTAGGGAATGTTGGGCCCTAGAAGTGGATTAGGGCGAAACATCTTTTCTTGCTACTGTATTTCAGAGGATCTGATCAGGATTTTTTATATAGATAAACTTAACAAATTTTCTCCTTAAAAGAACCTGTGTCTCACTAAGGCAGGTCACCCTGAAATCTCCTCACATACTATCCCCATAGTAATATAATATAGCTAGACTCTCTCTCTTATGCCTTACAAGATGCATCTCATGAATACATTCTATCTCTCAAATGTCGCATGATCTCTTAGATTTGTCTTAGGTATCTTAAAAGAGGATTAGAATGCAAACATCTCGAGATCTTTGATAATCAAGAATGGGCAGGATGCAAGGTCCTAGTGATCTCATAATTTCATCCAATCATGTAATACCAAGGATAGAGATTATCCTTGATTGATATATCTTTTTTAAGCCAATAAGCATTCTGATATTCAAAAAAGATGTATAGACATAAGGTATGTCAGGTCCTAGCAAAAGGTTGAGTCGAAA
The DNA here is from genome assembly GCA_029204225.1 of Diphasiastrum complanatum. NCBI lineage: Eukaryota > Viridiplantae > Streptophyta > Lycopodiopsida > Lycopodiales > Lycopodiaceae > Diphasiastrum > Diphasiastrum complanatum. Next base: position 55,946 of record MU832358.1, on the reverse strand, counting down.
CATTATTAATGATGAAACTAGGGGAAGATAGAATCACTCATTTGATTGAACACCCAAATGTACTTCTAGAAGATTGTGAAACGTTGTTCTTTTTCTCTTGTTCTCATTCTATTGATTCAAGGTCACCATATTCATTAGAACGAGAGGTTCACATCTTACTTAACATATTCCTTCTTTGATTCTCTCATGACAAAGGTATTTCATTCTAGACACAAGTTAAGACTCGATCCCAGTAGTGCGGTGTACAACCCCCAGCCATCTTGGTTTCCAGATGTTTGATAGTGGTGGCCAAGAACCGTATGTTCCAACAGGGTTGATTTTTAACTCACCATGGTATATTCCAACCATATAGACTATATCCTTCCTCCTATATTCCAAGGATGAGAGGTTTTTATGCAATGCTTTCCACACAAGAATTGAAAATGCATAGCAATATGGACAAAACAATTTTGGTATACTAACACAACTCATGTGTGAACATGATTCCTCTCACAGGCGATACATAGCAAAATTAACTTCTTTACTTGAAACCTTTGCATATAATACCCTTCCAGAAAGGACAATAAAAACGAACAATTTCCAATTCCTTGACCCTTATACAGTCATGATGTCATAACGAAGTTATGAGGCGAATGTCTAGACAATAGGCCCATTGCTAGAAAATTCATCAAATATCAGTGAAACTTGAACTCTAACACTCTCAATGGAAAATATTTCTAGCATTCTCATCACGGTATTTTCATTCCACATAGCTAGCAAGACATATTAGAGAAAACCGTACCTCAGTAGTCACAAGGCACCCCTCTCTTCTAACCAGTAGGGAATCTAAGAACGAAAGTTTCACTGATAGTTGCACCTTCGAGAGGTTTGTGGTTAAGGATGTCGGTCCGATTTCACACTTTGTTGCATCGATGTTCCTCTTCTCAGCAAGGGAACCGCAAAGAGAGATAGCCACTTATGAAAACTTGTGAAAAGATAGCTCCTAACAACATGATCAATAACGTACCCCTAGGCCATGATGCAGGAAAAGAAAACTCAACTTATAATGGGAAGGGGAGATCTCATGACCATCATAGAATCCCAATGCCTTACTCACAAAGAATTCAAACTTGAAAGTGAATAAGAAGGATTTGTTGGCCAGTGATGGATCACCCTCATTCAATCACTAAAATCACAAGTCATAATGGCAAAAATAGAGCTTGCTGGCCAGCGATGGACTACCCTCATTCATCTCTAGAAATGACTCAATTACGGATACTCTCTCATTTGCTCCTCTTCCTGCTTAGTCTGGGGACATTGGTCCTTTGAGAAATGCAGGCCTGGATCCATTGGTGAGTGAGCTAATTTACAATTCATCAAATTGTATCTGTTAAGAACATTATGAAGATACCTTTGTTGAGTGATGTAAATCAGTCGATTTGCTCAATTGAGGAAGAGGTGTCTCTCTATCCAGTGATGGACTATCCTCACATCTATTCATAAAGTGACATAAACCTTCAACTCTCAAACTTGGAATAATGAGGCCCCTGGCCAGCGATGGATTCCTCACATACATTCATAAAAATCCCAACTCAATTGAGGAAGAGGTATCTCTATGTCCCCCACCTCACATATATTCATAAATCCAAAGTTTTATGGTACCTTTCAAATCGCCTTTTTGAACTGTGTTTCAATCGGGTTTGAATCGGGGAAGAATCAACTTTTCCAGGTTCGAACCGGCGAATTGGTTTTAGAGATTTTTTTCCCCCTCTCCCTTTATTTCTACCCTTCGATTATGTCAAAACCAAAGTGCTTTCTTAGTGTTAATGGGTAACATGTAGATTATAATTCCTCAAAACAAGAATATAAAGCTTAGTTCCATAGCATTACTTCAACTCAAATTGGCCAAAAAGGAATGGCTTTCCCATAGTTTAGACACAAAAGGCAGCAACCTACAAGCTCTCAAGACATTGAACCATTCATCTCTTGGCTCTCTACCACTAATGTGGTCTCAAGCCCTACATAGCTCTCTCACAATCAATCCTCAATGATGATCCCCAAGCTACTCATTTCAACTCTCAAAAGAGCTCACTTACACTTTTCAAGTAGTTATGAAATGGAAAACCATTGAGGAGAGGAAACTTCTAACTTTCTTTGTGATGGAATCACTCAACTATATATAGGAAATTGTGGAAGCTTTGCATGAGGCCAAAAGAGGTTAGCCATACTGAATCCTTGAGGACTTTTGAGACCATTGCTTTATGAGATCTCGCCTCTCCCCTTTCATTGCTTGGTACCCTCATCTTATTGTTAGAGTTAATGTTCACATTAGTACCCCTAATATTGTCATTTAGGATTAATTAGGATTATTGGGCCATAGTGCTCTCCACAATCGTACGATTTTTGCGCTCGGCTACACCATTGAGTTCAAGTGTATGAGCATGCATGAATTGTCTTTGATCCCACATTGGTCACAAAAGTCATTAAATTCATTAGACTTGTACTCACCTCCACTGTCAGATCTTAGGACCTTGATCTTCCTACCTGTTTGATTTTTGACCATTGCCTTGAAGCTCTTGAAGGTGGCAAAAGCATCCAATTTCTTCTTGAAGAAGTATATCAACGTCTTACGAGACATATCATCTATGAAAGTGATGAAATAATACGCTCCACCTACGGATATTGTCCTCATAGGTCCGCATAAGTCTGTGTGGATCAAATCCAGGATGTTCTTCGCCCTTGCAATGCCACCATGCTTGAACTTCTCTCGATGCTACTTGCCATACACACATGACTTGCAAATCGTCTTTAAGTGGTCTTCCATCATAGGCAATCCCTTTACCATTTCCAATTTCCTCATCACACTGAGGCTTCTTAGGTTGAAATGACCAAGCCTTTTATGCCACAATTCAGTTTGCGATGGAATGGACGAGATAAGACCATGTTGCCCCTTAATTGTAGCATTCAACCTGTACAATTTGGTCTTGGACTCCCTTGTACCATCCGCAATGACCTTGAACTCTTGGTTCATATCCTTCACAAAGCAACGATCATGTGCAAACTCTACTTTCAACTATTGATTAGTAATGACTCCACCTGAAAGTAAATTTCTCTTCAAACCTGGTACATAAAGTACCTCCTTGATCGTTTTGTTTTTGTCATTAGGTAGTTGGATGGAAACAATTCCTATCCCCTTGATTTTGTGCACGTCACCATTTGCCTGTGAAACAAACATTCCATTATCCAACTCTTTCAACTACTAGACCAATCTTTATTACCTATCATATGTTTAGTGGCTCCCGAGTCAATGTACCAAGCTTAATCTTCCTGGTTCCATGATAATGCTGATATGAAGATCCTAGAGTCTTCGACTTCACCTTCGTCGACAAGATTACTTGCTTGCTTTGGTTTCCCCTTGCCCAACTCCGCCAAGAATTTTCAGCATTCAATCTTCCAATGGCCTTTTTGCAGCAATAGAAGCACTTGCCTTTCTTCTTGGTCTTGCTAGATGACCCTTCTTCCTCCTGACCCTTGGCATATTGCTGTTTAGTCTTTTTCTTGCCCTTGCCCTTGCGTTGTTTTTGGTGTGCCGCAAGTGCCTGATCATCAGTGTTTTGACAACGAGCTTTCACCATTTCCCATCGTTGCTCCTCCTGCATCAAGATCAATTTACTATTTTCGCTCAAAATCGACTCTCCCATTTTTGCAGTCTCCAAAATGCCTAAAAGTCCACTTGTAGGCTAAAAGAGTATGTTGAAGCCAATGGCAAAATTCAAAAATAATGACTTGCACTTCTTAGCTTACCAAGCGACCACTACTTTATCGCCAACTCAAAAGCCAAGATGGTTTCGGTTTCCAAAATGCCTTTAGGCACACACTCCTACCTCGGCGCTTCCAAAAGGGGTGAAATCACTTTTAGCGTCCAATAAGGGCTTTCTCCGCTGTTAACACTCTATTTTGTGGTACCATACTTGCAGGTACAGTCCGGGTGCCCTTCGTTTGGAGTCCATAGCCTTTCATTTGGTCCAAAACGGTTAAAGGAGGTGGAAATAAGGGCCTTTTTAGAAAATGAACTATTTCTTCATAGTGAAGAAACTTCACTCTTCAAGCAATTTTGGCCCTTGGGTCCTTTCAAACTGAAATCTTTTAATGAAGTTGAAGGCTGTTTTGCTCTTCAAGGCACTTCGGGTCCCTTCAAGTTAATCTTGGCCATTGAAACCAAAGAACTCCATCTAGTCCACCAAATCAACATTAAATCGTGACCATTGGTGAATGTCGGCTCCAATCTTGTGGTTGGGAGTGAATTTGAGCATCGAAGTGGACACTTAGTGCACCTTAACACTCTTTTACACTACTTTATCTTCGTCAAGTGAGTGCATGGGTTCTCTCCTCTGCTTGTGGCCGTCCTCCACTCTTTCCTTTGGCTTGATCTCATTCAATTTTTGAGCACTTTCAACGCCGTCTGAGGCCTAGACCAAGGGCGCCCTACCTATTATGAGTCCATAGAGCATTCAATTGCCAAAAACCTTGGAGAAATGATGAGATAAGCCCAACTTGAGAAAGAGGCTTTTCACCTTTTTTTTCAAAAAACCACTAGGTTCTTTGATAATTGGTAATTCTTCGACAAAAAGTTCAAACTTTCGTCATGGCTATTGAGTGGGCTAGAACAACTACCTTCCTGTCCTTGCAACATCCAAAACGATGCACAGATGGTAAAGTTATTGCCGATTCTGTGAAAAACTTGTAACCCTCACCCAATTTTTTTCACAAACTAATTGCAAAATTCTCAAATTATTTTGACATTGTCTGTTGCTATGCACAGGTTAAGCATCCATGTACTGAGCTTGCCAACCTTTCATATTCCCAAAACAATGCACTGGTGCTTTACTTTTTGCTTTCTAACCGCCGTAAACCTGAACTCTCGGAAGAACTATAAGAACTATTCTCCCAAAGCTCTCTTCAACGGCTACTATGTACTATGCACACTTCTTGTACGACTCTGATACCAAATAAAAATTTGCTCTAAACAGAATCACAGATCATGAAACACAGTAACATCCACATAGAAAGCACTCTCCCACTCCAAGCTCACATAGCAACTGTATTTTTTCAAAAAACACAGTACTGTACATGTAGTTTCTTCTTTGGCAACCCATGCATGGCCCATGTTGCCATTGACGAGACGCATGTCCCGTCGACTTGCCTCGTGGCGAGGCCAACAGAACACAATAGTTTTACTTTTATTCTAACTAATAACAAGTAGCTTAACATTGTTATTGCTTCCTCAAAAAGGCTTCATGAGCAGCGACACCATAGGTGGCTCAACTACTAGGCTCCTAAGGTTTATCCATGTCACAGCTTCCAAAGGGCACTTACGACCACATACGATGTTTCATTTATAGGACATATGTACAGAGAGTCTAGGATGATTAGCTCGGGACCAAACTAGAGTCCTACAGGACAAATTTCCCAGAAAGGACTTCATATGGGGCTTTTCTACAAGCTTCTTATTTGGATCTAGAGATATCACACACCTCGAGATACACTATGGGACAGATGAGGGAGTCTTCACATCACCTCTAGATCAAGACAAGTAGATATGAGAATATGCCTCGCGAGGACAAAATCTACAATCTTTGTTTGACACATGAGATTGAGACGAAGGAGCATTTTATTTTCAGACGCCAGATCCATGGCATATACTACTTTCTTCAAGGATCTCACCCTACACTCTTTGATAAAGTTCAAGGATCAGAGACGTCTTGCTTTCATGCACAGAGAGATTTTTCTAGTTGAGGGACACAATACTTTAAATTAGTAGACATTGAAATGCTCGTAACACATCACTACTTTTTTCACAAGGTGGTAAGATAGAAATGAGGACTCAGAGGACAACTCATGCTATTCCATATCATCGGGGCAGACACTTGAGGATCACGCGATAGCAGAGTACCAATCCACGAGCACACTCCATCAAAGAGCTTAGAGATTTTAAAAGTGTTATGTTCACCGTCCGGACTCCGACATTAGTGCCAGTTTTTACAGTAGTGGTTCATGGATATTACATCATTTTTTCAGCCTATTGTTTAGGAGAGTTTTTAGTTTTTAGTTTGTTGTTTTCTAGATTCTAGTTAAGATTGTGGATAGTATAACGTTTGACTTTAGTTAGCTACTAGTTTTATATAGTTTTGTGAGCATTTGTGCTTGGAAACATTCTATGTACTCCCTCATTGCTACACGCACTTGAAATGTACTTTTTAAGTCTTATATACTTTATGGTATCCGGAAGACATTAATGAAGCTCTCTCTCTCATACATTTTATTTTACTTCATTTTAGTCCATAAAAAATGTATTGTCATCATGCATACCTTCATAAAAAGAAAAGGCTGATTTAAAAGATCATGAAAAGTTTTGCCATACACATGGTAATGTAAGCTAAAAAAATTCAAATAGTTGGAAAATGAAAAAAAGAATCAAGAAATTTCAAATATTAAGTACTTTAAAAAAATGCATTTTTGCGCTCGAATTCATGTGACAAAGACATGTCTGCATCTGCATTTACCAAACCATGAGTCATGACCATAGCTTGCTTCTAATTTGGCAAAGTTTTAAAAAAAAATGAAATATACCTTCATCCATGTATGGTGGATATCGGTCTCGTCAAAGCCTGTAACCACCTCTTCCACAAAGTACTTGGTTGCATTGAAACCCGCGCTCTCTCTACTCTCACTCGGCAAGCTTTGTACGGTCCGATGGTCATCAATACCCGCCCCACTGTCCAAAATAGCTTCCAGGTAGCCATTGATCCAATCGTTCCCTGCCATTCCTACTCAACCTTTTTCGAAACGTTTCCAGAAAGCCGTTTCTGTTCGCCAGGTGAATATTGCAAATGTAACTAAACTTTTCCAGAAGGCCGATTTTGCTCCCAAAGCGAATATTGCAAATGTGTTGTTACGTAGCTGCAAAAGTTGCTGCACTTTTACTCGTTCAATATAATGCTAAGAAATTTAAATTTCCATCGGTATTATTCATAGCAGGGAAAACATGAATACGGCATTTGAACAGTAAAATGTAACTAATCTCTTCAGAATGAAATCTAATATACAAAGAAACGCAGAGAAATTTAATGAAGTTGAATTAGATATCCTCATAGCAAGGAAAAGGGTGGAAAAGAACGCATCCTGGTGCCTTCAAATCATACATACATACGGGAACAAAATAATCAGCAACAATCAGAAATGATTGAAATTAAAAGGACAATATAAGATGGCAACTCTGACTGGCTGTTAACAAAAATGAAAAGCAATGAATGATTTGTATCACCGAAAAAGTGATGAAGCTTGCAAGAGTTTACCATTCGCAAATAGGATCGAAAATGGAAATGAAAATGGCAATGGCAAGGGAAAATGAATGGATGGATCGTTATAGAAGATGGAAAGGAAGGGACGGAGACGAAAAGCTTATAGAGAAAGAAATAGACAAAGAAGGGTACCGGCTGTTCCGGCGGCCTTCGGTTTCTTTCTTAAAAGCACCGGCTGGAGCCAGTTACCCGGTGGGTCGGTCACGGGCTGAGACGTGGATATCACAGGGGCTGCCTGCCGAACGACGAGAGTGGGACGAGACCTTTCTGTTTACGTGTCGCAGTGGCATTGATCAGCCAATGCCAGCTCTCCGCGTGCCAACGGTGCTACCAAGGGTGATCACCAATGGGAAGCTGCCGCGTTCACACGACACCGTAGCCCTCAATCTCGATTTTGTTTTAAATATATAACGAATCAGGTCATTGGCCATGCCTACAACTTTTGAGCAGAAGTTACCTATCCAACGGCCTTGCAAGAAAACAGCCCTTCTCTACCATGTCAACCCCTATATTCCCATTTATTTGCACAACTCACATGTGACACTTCAACTACTTTGTTACTTTATTTAGACAAATCCCAAGTGAGTTGGTTATAAAATTACAAAGAAGATATTGGGAGGTAAGTAGTGGACACTTATGTTGTCAATTGCAAACGTGTAGTGTGTAGTCCTCATCGTTGTCCCATTTCCTCTCATTTTCACACATACTCACTGTATCACTATTTTCTTGTCTATAAACCCTAATCCTAAATAGACCCTAACCCTAAAATTATTTTGGGTTGCACACCAAAATACAACGTCATGAAATCGGTACTCCAAAACTCAATATATGTCAAAATCAGAATCTAAAAAAACAAAACTTGAAAATATCATGGGTTTATTACATAGTTTGCAACAAAACTTAACTCAAAAATCATAAGAAGCTATAAAAGCATGAGATTTACCACACAATATGCATTGAAACTTGACACAAACCTTGCTTAACAAAAAGTTCTTTGAACACTAATTTGCCATAGCCACCATCACTACTCTCCCATCAACACCGTCACTACTCTCCCATCAACACCCTCTCTCTCTCTCTCTCTCTCTCTCTCTCTCTCTCTCTCTCTCTCTCTCTCTCCATTGCACTCCCCTCACAAGATAATGCCTCAAAATCAAAGTACATTAAATGTATGTGAATTTAGCATAGCTTACAATAATAGCATTAAAAATGTGTAGTCACATCAATGGTAACTACTTATTGCACAGAGTCATTGGGTCTTGGGTTCTTAAAATAGAGTAATGGCAACTAATTATTGGATAGAGTGATGAAGTCTTGGACTATGGCAAGGCCTATGTCTCATATTTGATATTAGTGCTCGTAAAAAAGTTTTAAACTAACCTTATAAAAAACCCACAAAACTATTATGGAATCAATTAAAGGTTTAAATAAAACCTTAAAACGTAAGATTTATAACTAAAACAATTAATTTTGAGCCATATAAAAAACCTATAAATCTAAAATAAAGCAGTAAGAAATGAATTTCAACAATTGGGCTGTTTGTATTTGTCGATTTTTCGCGAGCACTATAAATTGATACTTTGCTAATTTGCCTAATCCTATTTTTTGTCCTTTAGCAGAAGAATAGTGCACTTACAAGATAGTGGCATCTTTTATGTACAATGTTAAGTTAAACCTAAGTTGGGATGGCTCCAAACATGTCATTGCAACATGTGGGGTTCGAGCCTACAGCTACGAAGCAAGAATTTCTCTTATCCAACTCGCTCCACTAGCCTTGGCTCTTTAGCTAGTAATATAGTTCAAAAAATGTTAAATGTTAGAAATATGAAATTTTGATACTCACTAAGCATGGAAAATATACAATAATGCTTTGAACTATATAGTTAAGCAAATTTAGCATTAAGATTTTTAAATTTTTTTACCATAGTTAATTTAGGGTAATTAAGCAAGAACTTCATGTTATACCACAAATGCCTTGAATTTTGGTGGTGCATTGGATTTTGAATATGTTTGAATGGATGTGTGTGTGTGAGTGCGCGCGCGCGCGTGTCTGTGTGTGTGAAGATTAATTAGAGCATTTTTAAACATGAGCAACTAAGTGCAAGAAGCAACTTCAAGTTGACCTCCCTCTCCTTTCCATGTCATTGGTTGACGCCACTTTAAGTTGCCTCCCTCCCTTTCAAATAAGGTGGAACTTACCCCTAAATGTCAAAAAATAATGCCAATGTGGATAATTGAACTTATTACTCCTGGTAAGTGGTGGGACCATGGTGCCTAATAATTTAGAATTCTTTTCACAATATCCAGTTCTAATTTAAGGCCACTTGAAGTTTCCTCCATCAAGTGGTCATGTGTGAAAGCTTCAACTTCTATTTATATGAGAAGTAGTTGTGGACGGTAAGTCCCCCTTGTGTATGAACACATATGAACACATTGTAGCTCCTAGTTGTCCTTATTGCACACAAATTGGGATTTAAGTTTGGTCACCACTACCTCAAATAACAATCTCATTCGACTCACTACAGTGGGGGGCCATTAGTCATTTTGAAAGATACAACATAATGCTTAGCAACTATTATTATCATTAATGTAGTATGTTCATGTGTGGGCATTGTGATTTTCAAGAAGACATGGCACGTGCAAAAACAATATCCGCCACTAATCACAACAATGATGTCTATAAATGCAAACATTGAACAATTGTTTTTTTTCTATTTTAAAGACTTAAACTTGGATTGAAAATATTTACATGGTAAAAACATCAAGGTGAAAGAAGTTTAGTAGCCTCTGATATGATCAATAGAGGGGAAATGAAAAACTCATCACTCTCAAATTCTTTATTGTTCTTATCTAACCAAATATTGCAAAGAGTTGAAGCTCTAAGGCATTGCCAATATGTGTTAACATTTATATCTAAAAAAAAACCAAATCATTTAGCAAGAGAGATGAATGGCTAGAGTTCTTGAACTTAACATGGTAACTTGCTAAAAAAATCTCACAAACATTATCCCGAATTAAATCCCTTTACTGAGTACATGCCTGAGAACCGTACCACTTCCATCATTTTGTTGAGATTGGTTTAGAAATATTTTCTTTTGACGACCTATTAATACAGCTTGGCACAGATACAACGGTACCAAAGTTCCACAAAAATTGGGCTTACAGGTAACTGTCGGTGTAACACACCAAAGTTAATTTACCAAAGTCTAATGTCAACTTGATAAGACCTACTACATGCATATTGTCCATGGAGAACAAAAAACCAAATTTCTTCTACCAAAATCGGGGAGAAATATCCAAAACCAAAGTTATAGCTTTGACAACCGAGCACCAAGAAACCAAAGTTCCCCCAACATGGAGCTAGTAACTTAAAAATTTAGAATTGATTTAGAAAATCAACTTCTAAAGTTACACAATGTTAGCCTATACTGATCCTTGGATGACTGACATGCAACAAGAATTTATACAGACACTCATGCAATTCCACAAATTGTAGTCCTTCCACATGCCCCAAATCAGCTATAACATTACCAAAAAACCATGCACAAACAAAAAAAGAATGGACCTCTAAAATGTCTCACATGCCCTCATTCAAAACAATAATAGGTTTCTCTTTAGGAATGGAAGAGCTGCTTCCATCCACAACCGCCAGCCTCGTGGCTTCATAGTAAGAGGGAGAGCGAGCTTTTCACTAAGGAGAAGAGATTTACCACAGGCAGTCCATGTGGGATAGTGCTCCTCCTCATCCCTCAACAATGCTACATTAGCAGGCATTCAACCCACTTCATCAACACGACTAGCCATGACGAGCTTCACTGCATGTCCATGCTGATATCGGGTCAGATAGCGCTTTCCTACATTTCGCAAACAAGCATGCATCCTCCAAAAATGGGCATCACGGCCTACCCTGATGAATTCAGGCCGCTACTACACACCAACTCACCCGGTTGGAGATCCAAGCCTCTTCCTTGCCCTCTTGATCGCACCGATTAGGGAGGCACAAAAAGGGTCCAACATTTTTTTGGCGTCGATGCCGAGGAGACGGTGCTAAGCTACTATTTAGATGGATTTTTGTTTGCATTTGGCTTGCTTTTTCATTGTATTTTGACAAGTTCTTTACTCGCCTACAAGTCTTTTTCTACTTTTTTACTCTCCTTTCTACACGCCACTATTCCAGTGAGCAAGGCGGAGTTCAGGATCTATTCTGTGATCTCGACGAGTTATAAATTGTTACTCGCCAACAATACTTTCTACTCGCCTACCAACTTTTACTTGATTACCCTCTTTTTGAGTCTTTTTCTCAGCCATCTTTACTCGCCATTAGCACAGAGTGACTAGCAACCTCAGATCTATCATTCTGGAGGTCGGCGAGTTAAAAGACTATTACTCGTTATTTCAAATTTTCTTTTCCATTTTTTTGTTCCCATTATTTTTATTACTCGCCCAGTTATAACTCGCCAATATAGTTTTATATCTATTTGTTTTTTACTTTAACTCACCATCAATATAGAGCAAAAAAAATTATCGATAATGAATTACAGTCAGCTCTTGTAGAGAAGAAGGTGACATTCAAGGAAGGGGACGTTGAAATAACAAAAACCAAGTTGTCTAATGCCACTATTGACAAGCCAATCTCGAAAGCAAAGACGAAAGGCTATGATATAGTGACTGATATTGGATCTCTTTGCCCAAACATTACTTTTGAGCAATTGTTGGCAGACAACATTTATTACTGTAAGCAATTAATAGGTCTTTCTACCCCCAAGAAGAAGAAAAGAGTCTCTTTGCCAAGTGTTGGTGTATTATCTATTGATTTAGGAGAACTCAGTGCACCAAAAATTGATGTTACCATTGCTGGGTGCTTAATCAAAAATGTGCCGATAGATTCTGGTTCAAGTGTGAACATAATAACAGAAGACACAACTCCTGCTTTGGAGCTGATCGACCAACACAGTGAAATATCAAGCTAGCAGATTCGACTCGTTGAAAGCCTGTTGGAGAATTGAAGGATGTCATTGTATACATTCAAGCCAAGCCTTTTACAATGGATTTTATAGTTATCAAACCACTACGGTTTGCCATCTTATTCAGTGCTAATTAGACGGCCATGGCTTTATCAATCAAATGCAAGTATTCACTAGGAGTGCAGAGAATTGAGATTTCAACCTGGTGAGACCAATAATTGAGGTAAGCCAGCAAAACAAATAATCACCTGGAGTCGTGACAAACACAAAGGTGAAACTCCTTTGTCTGACACCAGTTTTACCTTAGAAGATTATTCTTATGCACTAAATATTTTCTCCAATGCATTTGACATTGAAGTGCAATATTTTGAATGCTACGAGAACAATGACGAAGAAGAATTCTTCGATGCCTATATCGTTGAAGCGGATGCTTCAAATAAAGAAATAAAAGTTGCAGACACGAACTCTGAAGAGTCTGATGAAGATTCAAGCGACGAATTTGACAAATCCGAACAAGAATTTGGTAATAAGAACCAGGCTGACAACAAGAATATATCTATGGAGTCAACCACGTGCAAAATTCATGGCCATACCAAGGCCAATATGACGGAAGATATCATTCTACCAAATTCTACTAAGCTAATTGAACTTGCACCTGGCAGATTTGTGCATGTTTCAAAATCACTTGGAGAGACGGAATTAGCTGAATTCATGGAATTGCTAAAGGAGTACCAAGATGTATTTGCTTGCTCATTCGACGATTTGAAAGGAATACTTGTCGAATTCGGAGAGCACCATATTGATCCTAAAGAAGATGCTGTACCTGTTCGACAAAGACAATATCAACTTAATCCAAAGTACTCCCTAATGGTAAAAGACGAACTCAACAAGCACCTTAAGACAGGTATTATTTATCTCGTCTTAAGTAGCGAATGGGTGTCTCCCATTGTTGTAGTCCCAAAGAAGAAGACTGGCAAAATTTGAATATGCCAGGACTTCAGGAAGTTGAATGCTGCCACAAGATAGGATCACCATCATTTATCCTTCACTAATTCTATCTTAGATCAGGTTGTTGGTCAAGAACGTTACAATTTTTGTGACGGTTTCTCTGGTTATAATCAGGTTGGAGTAAGGAAGGAGGATCGTTCCAAGACCATGTTTACTCCAGATTGGGGCACTTATGCCTACAACAAAATGCCCTTTGGTCTTTGCAATGCACCAACGACTTTTCAAAGAATAATGATGTTAATTTTCACTATCTTCCTAAGAAATTTTCATTGATGATTTCTGTGTTTACAGTGATGTAAAAACTCACATACAGAAGCTGAAACTTACATTGCAACAGTGACGAGACACTTGTTTGTCACTTCACCCAGAAAACATTTTTTTCATATGAAAGAAGGAATTTTACTTGGACATAGAATATCAAACAGACCAATAGAGATCGATAAAAATAACTGATCGATGCAGAGAAAAAGCTCCACGAGTCTATCAAAGAATTCTATGAGAAGATCGACTCGTTCGAAGCAGACAACAATCAACTGCTCGAACAAAATTGTTTGCTAGAAGATCAACTTCATACTGCAACAAAGGAAGCTGATTCTTTGAAAGAAATCAATAAGGCGATTGAAGCCAAGTCTGCGCATTTTTATACAACAACTGATTTTTAAAAACAAGTGCTGAAAGGAATCAGGACAATGTCGTTATCCAAAAACTTCTACAGAAGGAACGAGCAACATGAAGAAAAGCCAAAACAATACTAGGACTATGCAGCAATGCAGGTCCTGTCACAATAGACCTTTCAAAGCTGAAATGCTAGACAATTTTTGAGCAGAATTTCTGCAACCACTCAAAGATGAGAAGGCATTAGTCAAAGAAGAGTTGGCGGAGCTGAAAGGGCTATCTATCAAGGGCAGTCAGACATTCACTGGGCCGGATGCACATGAGGAATATTCACAGGTTCTGCTCAGAATCGACAATTTGACACAACAACTCAACACCGTTCATGTTTGTTCGGGAGTTGCTGACCACCCCGAATATTTGGAGGTAGTAGCGAAGATCGATAAACTCGAACGAGAGGTGTCCGATCTCAAACAACAACTCGAAGGTCAAAAGCTAGCTATAGAACTCTAATCACAAGACATGGCACCAGTAGATACCCAGGCTAAACGACCACATCGAAACCAGTCGAAGGTATGTGCTGAAAGATTTAATGCATTTGCTGATCGATTCTGGAAGTGGACTCCACAGCCTTTTAACCTTGAATTACAATGGCGTGTGGATTATATGATGCTACCAGACACAGTAGGCATCGCCTTTGACGACTGGAAATCACATTGGAAAAAGGATGACTTTCTTTGGTTATGGGCCTTGTTAACTATCGAGCAGAAAGGATGTCTCTGTTGGGGCATAATTCAAGGAAAATTTAAAGTCAAACCTTTCGAATCAGTCAAGCTATAATAGATTCTTCTTCTACGTATGCCTTAGAGTACATCCGCATTAAAGAATACCAGTTTTTGAGAAACAAAGATAATAAGCGACAATTCTGGCTCGAAAGTCGTAGTTACAACTTTATAAACCAAAAGACGTTGTGGATATGGTGCTTTTGATGATGCGGGTCTGCTCTTCAATATAAATATGGCATGTCTAGAGCTCTTCAGGATTTACGTCAATTGGGAGCGAATTTAGCTGATTACTTTGTGGAAATTCAGCACAATCTGCAAATGGATACAATATTCCATTCGGGATGAGTACTTGCTCTATAGAGATAGAGTATGTGTTCCCAATTCAGAGGATTATAGGCAGCAGGTCCTATATGAGTGTCATGAAAATCTTAGTGCGGGGCACCCATGTTGAGAGAGAGGGAGGAAGAATAAATGACAAAAATGAACGAGAAACGAACTCGAGCACGAAACGAATGAGAAGCGAACTCGAACAAAAAATGTTCGTGCGTAGCGGAATGAGTTATTTGACTCTCTCCGTAAGCATGACTATGCCTATTAGAACAAACAAAACTTTAGTGATAAAAATCACAGTCATTCTATATTACGTAGCCAAACATTTAAATGGTTGAAGAGCTAGATTAATAATTTGTCGCGAATTGAAAGACAAATTATCTGTCGCGAATGATTTGCGAAGAGCTAGATTGTGCTCGACTGATAATTAGTCTCGAATTATTTGCAAAAGACAAGACTAAAAGTTAATCGTCTATTACCGAAAGAGCAACAAGAAAGATCAGACAGAATGAAGAATAAGCATATCAATATTGACAGATCTAAAACGCAGAACAAATGAACTGTGTTAGATTAACATCAAGTATACAAGTCAATAATGCGGTAGAGCACAAGACTGTAGCGGACGAAACCGCGTGCCCTACAAATCTTATTTCTATCTGTAATGAGAAACAAAACCTCTTCTCTTAGTCTCTTCTTCACTCACTTGATCATCTAATCATCATCGTCAAATACGCAGATGGTATCCAATATATATACATAATATTACAGGTGTGCAGATGTGAAAGTACAGAGTGGATGTGCTGTCTGTAGGAGATCGTGGGTGGCTGCAATCGTTGTGCAATCTGTTAGCGCAACTACATGGGGTGAAGGTGAAAAGGGTGCGATGTGAGCCAATACTGAAGTGAATGTTGGTGATGATACAAAAGTGCGTCACTCTTACGAATGGCCTTAGGATAAGATTTACAGGGTGCCTTATCTGTTAGGGCACCTTTGGCATTCAGTAAGGTAGTGTCCCCTTTTCGTCTGTCACCATGACCTGTGTAAGAACACAATGTCACGATTCATTCGCCTTTTCTTTGTCTGTGCAAATTTGTGTGTAAAAATGTAGACTGTGTGACAACGTTAGAAAAAAAAATATGCAGCATGAATGGAGGCAGATTAAAATTGGGATTTAAATCCAACATCCCCTCTTAAGCTGGATCCGTGAATGCCTTTATCTTCAGACTTAGCAATGCACAAAATCGGTTGTGTGCATTAACACTGAGTGCTTTCGTAAAAATGTCTGCAACCATGTCCTGCGTTCTGCAGTACGTTAAGCTCACCTCTCTGTCGAGAACCTTGTCCCTGATGTAGTGATATCTTATCTCAATGTGCTTGTGTGCACACTCGGCTTGATCTTTTGGGAGGATTCGACTGATGAACCGCTCCTGGGATATGTTGCAGGGTAGTAGCAACATCTTCGTCTGATTCACTGTCTCGAAGTGGGTCGACGATAGACATTCCTAAGCCAGAAGCTCGGATTGTTGTGTCAATGGCAGGTGATGAAGGTTCTTCTTGAGCAATATCCTTGCCTTTGAGGTTGACGAACTGATCCTCGATAAAGACTATATCTCGGCTATACAAGATTTGTTGGGTATCAGGATCGTATAGCTTGTAGATGTTATCAGACGAAGTATATCCGATCACAATGGTCTTTAGACCTTGGAAGTCTAATTTCTTCCTTGTGTCCTTTGGGATTTGCATGTAGGCAATGCACCCAAACACTCTTAGGTTCTTCAAAAAAGGCTTGGATCCTGTCCACACCTCGTGGGGTGTCTTGTCTAAGAGGGCTTTGGTCGAACATCTATTCTGGATGTAAGCTGCAGTGGAGATAGCTTCAGCCCAGAACCTCTTGGGCAATGATGCATGTGCTAACATACACTTAGTAGATTCGACCAGAGTTCGGTTCTTCCTCTCAGCTAAGACTGAGGACTGTAAGGAGTGATGAATTGCTGCTCAATGCCTTGGCTTTGATAGTACTCCTTGAACTCGACAAGAAATATATTCTCCATCATTATCTGACATTAGGGCCTTGATCGTCCTTCCAGTCTCCTTTTCTGCACGTTCCTTGAAGATTCTGAAGCAGTTGTCTGTGTCCTAGATCTGTGATTCTGCTTACAGAGAGCAAATTTGTGGATAACCTAGGTACATACAGAACTTTGGAGATTGATTATTTGCAAAGCATAATATTACAGTTCCTTCACTTTTAATAGCTTGTGTGCTATTGTCGCCAAGGTGAACAAATTTTTGGGTACTGTAAGGTGTAGGACTCGAAACAGTCAATCAGGCTAGTCATGTGCTGAGTGGCTCCGGAATCCAGGAACCATGAACTATCACCATATGCTCCTTGATGGTTGGTCATGAAGGCATCATGATCCGCTTCTTGAATGGGCTGTGGAGCTTCTGCAGTTGTATTTGCCACTTGATTCGATTGCCCTTTGTTGTTGTTCTTCGCTTGAAGTATTTGGCAGTCTTGTATTTCATGTTGTTTCGTTTACAGTATCTGCAAAACAGCTTGTTCTTTGTCTGCGGATTCGACTGTTCCTTGTGCTGGGCTGGTTTCTAGTCTGGCTTTGATAGCTTCGGGCCTTTCTTCTTCTTCTGCTTTGTCATGCCCTTGTTGGTGTACAAGGCGTGAGAATCAGCTGAGGAACTTGAGGCTTCGTTCCTTCGCATATCTTCCTGCAACAACATAGTGATGACTCTCAAAAGATTCAACTCTGGATGAGTCGTGATGATCATCACCCAGCTGTCGTAAGAACTTGGCAAGCTTGTAAGCACTTGCATCACTACGTCTTGATCGTCTATGACAAATCTAACAACGGCCATTTGCCTTAGCAGGTTCTTGAATTGATTAATGCGATTCTACAGAGAATCACCATTCGTCATCTTGAGAGAGTAGAATTTCTTCCTGAGATGTAGCTTGGAAGCTATATCTCGCACTTCGTATAGTGTGCTCAAGATGTCCTAGACTTCTTTTGATGTTAGAGCCTCGGGTACATGGCCTATCTGTGTATCCGTGATGTTGAGGATTTTCAGCGCGAAAGCTTTTCCATCCTTCAGCTTTCATTTGGCGAATGCCGCATCGTCTGCTTCGAGTTTCCCTTCTACTCCTGTAACAACGTTGTACAATTATTTTACCATTAGCATAGTCTTCATCTTATCATGTTGTCTTAGAGAATCACTGCTTGGATATCACGTAGCAATAACCTGTAGCTTTGATACCATGGAGCGGAATTTCACTTTTAGTGTTTCTGTTTTATTTGTTTTCAGGATCCTAAGCAAGTGACTATAGATCACAGATCATGACAAAATCAATTGAGAAGACGATACAAACAACGAGGTGGAGAAGAGAAGAATTGTATTTTATGTTTTTTGTTTTCGGGAGAGTCGTTCAGTGTCTCACTCGTTGACGGCCTGACACTCACCTCAATCATTGTGTTTTGCTCATTGACAGACTTTCATGCACAACTCTACTCTCTATCGTTTCCACTCGTCCTCACCATTCTATCTTTCGTGTTAATCAAAATGTGTATTTATCTCCATTGTGTGGAGTTTACAAGATAGTTTATCAGAGAAATACAAGACAAGTTAATGCTAATCAACTAGTTAGTTATTCTCTTTTATCACTGTCTCCTTTAGCTGAGCGCGAAGTACAATACACCAGCGCAAATTGTACTCTTTCATTTCGTGTCTTTTCGTCATCTGGTGGTCGGGCCGAATCTCGAATACTTTTTTTTTGGTCTTCTAGATATGTTTGCCCTTCGCTTTGTTTTTTTTCGTTACCTTCATGACAAAGTTGTAGGAGTTCACAATTTCTGACAGTTCTCATCCTTCTAATATACAAAATCACACAATAGTAAAATAGGTGCTAGAAATCTATTTGGAGAGATTATTAAGATCCATTAGGTAGGATGTCCTTCCATTGCTCTCCTCCCTTGAGAAGATAAGCCCCTGAGAAGATCTAGAGCTCAAGAAGCCTAGATATCTCAAAAAGCCAAGATCCAAGAAGAGGATCAAAGATAAACCAAAAATCCAAAAAGAGCCAAGAACATAAGAAGAAACCTCACCCCTCATCTAATCCCTTCCACTTCTAGATCCAACACCAAGATTGACATCCTTGGTAGACTTAGATCCCGTTTAGATCCGTAGTTTAACCCCCTCCCCATCGGATCGAATCCCCATGACAACTCACCCGATTGGAGATCCAAGCCCCTTCTTTGCCCTCTCGATCACACCGATTAGGGAGGCATGAAAAGGGTCCAACAAGTGTATGGGTCCTCTCAAGGTTATTAGTTACAAAGAGGCCTTGACGTGGAATTAAATCTAGGCGTGACCAATAATCTCGAACACTAGAGGGCCGACCTACCATATTTGGACTATTCCATGTCCTTAGCTAAATAGGGTTGTAACACAAACTAATGAATATTTGAAGAAGCAAAGTGATGAAGGTAGCAAGCAAATCAATTTTACTACTAATGATGAGGATCTAGGTGTTTATGATTCTCTTATGATGTGTTCTTCAAGTCCAATATCAAGTGAAGGTGACAAACATTCATGGTGTATTGGTAGTGGAGCTAGTTCACACATGACTAGTCACAAGGTTCTTTACTGCTTTGGTCACTTATGATGGAGCCAATAAAGTGATTCACATGGCCAATGGTGGTGAGTGTCTGATTGAAGGTATTGGTTCAATTCCTATTTGTCTTTCTACTACTAGAAAAGCAAGACTTAATGGTGTTCTTTACATTTTTTCACTTTTAAAGAATTTGTTAAGTGCTCGTCAATGATAGAAAAAGGATACATTGTAAGTTTGATGGTGATGCTTGTTTCATACAAAGAAAGAAATATTGGTTGCTAAGGGCAATAGACAAAGTAGACTTTTCAAGCTTGATGCTTTTGTTATGGCTAAAAGAAAGGATGGAATGGAAAAAGACATTATGCAAAGTCTAACAAGCTTTCTTATGCTAGATCTAGGTCGAGATCTAAAATGCTTCTTGTAGATGTTCATTTTTTTGCTAACTTGGCAAGCTATGGGGATAATAATAGTTTTTCATGGCAAGTGCAAGCATGCAAAAAGGTCCCGATTTTCGATTATATAGCGATTTTCTTATTTTCTCCGCGTTTTTTTTCCCGTGGACTTCGTCCGTTGGCTTTACGAACGAAGGCGCGCAGCAGTCTCAAACCACGCCAAGGAAAGAACTAACTTCATCAATGGACGTGATGAAGATTCTTCCTTGGAAAGGACTGTTGCTAATGATTTCTTTGATCATGTGAAAAAAAAAATGATGCTAGGTGCATGCATGAAGTGGTTCTTCTACATTTTTTTTTGATGAGTCCAAGAAAGTCATTTGTGCAACAAGTGGTGTCACATGGCTTCGTAAAGAGAGTAGATCAAATGTTTCTATCATGAGACTTGGTGAGGGAGATAGTCACAACTCAAGAGGAATAGAAGTATGTGAAGTGTTCAAAGTAGGATGTAATTTGAATAATGTCATTGTGAATGATAGTGAGGAGAATCATTATCATATGAGTCATTATCTAAGTCATTGAGTAGAAGTGCTTGTTTAGAAAAAGAGAGTACTTCAATCATCCTTATGTTGAAGGTACTAATAATATTTTTCATGATTTCTAATGGTCAAGAGGTTTCTACTTCTTATGATGCAATCATTAAGAGGGAGTCTTGTGGAAAAAGGCCAATGGAAGAGTGGTTTTTGGAAAGATCCAAGGCATGGTCACATCTCTTAATTGAATATTTTAAAGCCCATATTATATTTTACGGCCCATAAAATATTTTATGGCCTTAGAATTGGCCCAACAATGTGAATGTAATAATCAGCACTGCCGTGCAAATTTTCCATGTACTAAATTTATTTTTGGACTAATATAGGTTTACCCAGTGTGTTTAAGGGAAACCGGTCCATTGAAACGATCTCCAAGTAATGAGTTTCGATGATTTACGAAGGGCATGAAATGCAAGTCGAACAGATGAAAATCAACAATGGACGAGACAAACACCGGGCAAAATTGTGAAACAATGCCAAGAAGTCAAGGAATGGACGATGAGAAAATTTACGAGAAAGTGTCGGGGGGCACAGGGTAAGTAGCATGGGTCAAAGCGACATCCCGACAACCAAAGCAATGGGCCATGGACACACAACGAGAAAATGCTAGAAAAAGGCCCCAATTGCTTACAGAAAACATCCTACCTAAAAATTGTAGGGGTTGATGACACGCATGAGGGCTACCACTTAAAGATTGGGACAATTGAATTACTCCCCATCCCTACCATATTTAAACCATTCAAAGTGCAAAAAGGGAAAGGTGGGTCACACATGTAGTACTCTTGCACACCTTGACCAAGCCATCTTTTTCAAAAGGGGGGTTACCAACTACTATAAATGGGAAGGGTCCTATTGGCATAAGGTTGGTTGTATGGAAGATATATATTTTTGAAGGTGGAGAGAGAATAGAGTGGTGGGTGCTGGAAAAAAATGGTTGCATCAAGTGACTGGAGAGGTTCTTTGAGAGTTTTGGTGTGAGAGAGAGAACATGAGCAACCCGTGACTAAGTAGCTAAACCCGAGTAGGAAGAATGGCCGAGATTCTACTCCCTACCATTAGGAACCTCTCATTTCAGCACATGAGTATAGGAGTGAACGCAACTTGCCGTTGTAGCACTTGAATACTGAACAATATCAAAGATCTAATCACAGGATGTATGGATTCTGAGATTGAGTCAGATTGTGATGTTCGAGCCCATGAGAGAGAGCCATCCTACTAAGTTAGAAGTGATCCACGTGACTGAGTTGACCCTTTAATATATCATGCATCACCCTGCCAACACCATAAGACTCAAGCGCTGTATGTCAAGCATAGAGTTTCGGGTGATTCCATTATCCGACCATCTGTTATACTACAGCACGACCGGGATCAAGATTACTATTCACTCTACCAATTAGGATATCTCCTATCTACCTGAGTTTGGTCATCATGGAGAACTCAAGGTGGATCTGATAAAATCATCAGAGGTTATGGAAGGCAACTACCATGCGCAGTGTTGTCATTGAGCGAGGTCTCCATTCCTCACCATTGCAAGAGTCCAAGAGATTGCTATCAACTCTTTGCTCCACATAGTTTCTAAAATCTACTGAACAGCTGTCATACTGTAGCTGCTAGTCAGTGTTGAATCATCACGCCTACTGATGATATCTATGGGCAAGCTACATCAGATCTTGTTGCAGGTCCTGGACCTGAGCGAGTAAGGAGAGGTAGTATGTGGTCCTCATATCCCAACGAGCAAGGGAGAAAGTGATACCTTACTTCAAGAACCTGCAACTATTATGGGAGGACGCGCTTAATATTTGTTGTGAAAGATAGATGAAGAGCTAGAATCAATTGCCATTGAATGAAAGTGCGCCCTTCATGTGCATAAGAGCCTGGTTGTGTCAGAGCTTAATAGTTGAGAATCTTAATTGGATCTGGAGTTTGAACATAGGTGAAAGGTGTGTAGCATGCATAGAAACCACGGTTCTTGGAACCGTGAGTCCCAAGAACCATACAGTGAACCCCTACGGTTCATATGATTAATTAATTATCACGGTTCACCAAGGTTCTTGGAACCAGACTTTATGAACCGTACGGTTCAAATAATTAATTAATCAATTAATTAATTACATTTTTTTATGCCCTCCCCCCTTAAAAAAAAAAAAAACCTTTAAAACAATTTTTTAATTAATTACCACGGTTCTTGGAACCAGACTTTATGAATCATATGGTTCAATGTACGGTTCCAAGAACCATGATGAACCGTGGATGTTCACGAAAACTATGGTGCCATGTAACGCCATGAAGAACATAGGGAACCTGGTCACTAGAGTTTGAGTGTAGTCTCACTGTTTGAACCTCAAATGAGTCTGTACTGCTCTCTTGGAGGAAGAATGCATGATGCAAGATGACTTTTTGGACTCATGACCAGGGGGGAGTGATGGCGGACCGGGGGCCTCACACATACTACAGTGCGTTTCCTAAATCTAATCAACGTTTTGTGGTTTTATCTGCAATGATTTTTTCTCTAAGGTATTATGGTGAATGTTTAGCTGTTTCATTTCCTAGAACATTGAGCATACATTTGAGTCATGAACATCGTGTTAATTAGATTTGGTGCTCTATGAAAATCAATGCTAGTGTGTTACAAGTTGAGTGGTGAATGGGGTTGCGTATAAGGGCATTGTGTTTTTCTTTCACATAATCATTACACTAAATTTGTGTCGCGAATCTGATTCTATTTGCGTTCGTTTCGTTTACTTTTGCAAAAATTTTCAAGATCCTAAGCAATGACTATAGATCACAGAACATAAAAGATTTGAGCAATCAAGACGACGAGCAATGAGATGAAGAAGAGAGCAATTGTATTATCTGTTTTTGAGATTCGAGTGAGTTGGTCAGTGTCTCGCTCGTTGGCGGCGCTCAGCTCAATCACTATGTTTTGCTCATTGGCAGACTTTCATGCACAACTATTTTTCGTCTCTCATTATTCTATTTTGTGTTGATCAAAAAGCGTATTTATCTCCACTGTGTTGGAGATTACAAGGTAGCTAATCAGAGAATTACAAGACAAATCGATGCTAATCAACTAGTTAGTTATTCTCTATTATCGCTAACCCTTTCAATACAATACACCACGTTCGTCGAGCTGCCAGTCGGCAGCGCAAATTATTTTCTTTCATCTTCGTTTTATTTCGTTTCATGTTTTTCGGTCTTGGAGGTATGTTCGACCTTCGGAGTATATTCGCCCTTCGACCTTCACTTCGTCCGCTTCGTCACCTTCGCAACAAAGTTGCAGCAGTTCACAATTTCTGACACTCCCTCTTGAACCTTGCAACTTTGTATATTTAATTCAATTTTTTTTCTTTGCCTTGCAAAGAGTGTTTTGTCGAGCGGCTTCGTGAGCAGATCTACAATCATGTCTTCAGACTTTATGCTCTCCCTTCGAGATGAAGTCTCGAATATGATGGTACTTCAAAGGTATATGTTTTGTCTTTGAATGGAAAACATGATATATGGCACTTTGAGAATCCATCATTAACGTGCATGGTTCTCCTTGTGGTATACCAATTGCTTCCAACATCATTTGCAACCATACTACCTCGTTCACCATCTTTGAAGCTGCGACATATTCGGCTTCGCATGAGGATTGAGCCACCAAGGTTTGCTTCTTGCATATCCAGCTGATTGCTGCTTCACACGCTATTGAACATCCTCCTGTCACGAACTTGCTGTCGTCTTTGCAGCTTGCCTAGCTTGCATCACTGTAGTGGTGCAGCTCGAATCCTTTGCCTTCTTTGTTTGCTTTGTAGGTTAGTCCCATGTTTTGGGTACCCTTCAGATATTGCAGGATTCGTTTCGCCAGTTGCCAATGCGCCATGCCAGGATTCAAAGAGAATTGGCTTAAAGCATAGACAAAGATATCTAAATTGGGTCTGGTACTGATTGTGAGGTATATCAGACTACCGATCAGGTTTTGGTAGGGTACACCTTCCATCTTCTGTCTCTCCTCCTCTATTTTTGGACAATCCCGCTTCGTTAGTTTGGCTCCAGCTATCATTGGTGTGGGTTTTTCTTTGCAGTCCATCATTTGAGCACAATGATTAGAAGCTTATAGAAAGACGTGCGATTTATATTTTTAGAATCTACGAAATTCACCAATAAGAGTAAGATTAAATCTTGAAGTGTTTGATAACCTTTGCAATACCTCTGTGGCACTTGTAAATACATTTGAACAAGAGCTTGCCAATTCATCGAATCCATCTGAATCTTCATCTTCGGAACATAGATCATCTGATTCTAGTTCTGAATCTGAGTCCGACCAAGACCCTGATCCACCATCATAGCAACCATCTGAATATAGTTCTGAGTCATCTGATGCATCTGATCCACCAGATCCGCTACTCAACCCGACACTTTTGTTACTATGTTGCAGTTCATTTGCCACATCCACTTATTGTTTTCATTTTTCCGAAAATGCCGACACTGGTTGTATTTGTTTGCAACATGTTTTCAGCTTGTTTCCAACCTATAAGAAATATGTGAAAAACCTGACACCTTCGCTTCATAAATGCTTCTCATTAAGTTTAGCGAAAAATGTGACACTAATGTGGAATTCGTTATGTGAGTATACCCACGATTTTTGGAAAGCAAAAATTGCGACACATGGTTTTGCAATATTCGGCCAATCCATTTTACCGAAAAAGGCATTTACATTTAATACCTTTAGACCTTATTTTTTAAGGACTGTACCTAGTTCAATATTAGGAGGACATTTTTTATTAAATATTGGTCTAATCCGCCAACAAATCATTAATATGCCGAACACTTCAAACACTTCTGTTTTCTTGTTCATTCTCACTTTGTTTCGTTTGCGATTGTTAAGCTCTTGTTTTTCTTACGATCCACGCACTTACGACTACCATCGCTACTTTGCATGCTATCATCGTCATGGCTATCATATTCAAAACCCATCCAAAACCAATTTTACCGGTTTTGCAACCACTGGCCATACGAGCTCGGATTAAAGGACTTCTTCACATATTTAACTATTCTTATGTATTTGCTTGATATCGCACGATGTATAGGGTAATATACCATGGAATATGAAGTCCTCAATCAATATTTGTTATTTCCTTAACACATTTGTTGATGCATTTACGAAGTCGCTAAGCATAGACAAATTTGAAGATTTCAAGCTAAAGCTTGGTGTTGAATTGATATCTTAAAAGTTGCGTAAGTTATTGGACACAATCTATATCTTACTTGTAACATTACCATGAAGTATACTTTATATTTCGAGTTGGTAGTGACTATGATATCATGGAGGCATGTTCCATCAATAGTTTACTGATGCTAAGTAGTTGATGTCAATCATTGACGGAGAGAGTTGAAAAGGCAATAATTAACGTGTATTTGTATTACAGTTACTTGCCATTTCTTGATGACTATTTTCTCTCTCCTAGGTCACATAGTTTTATCTTGTACTTGTAAATATAGTGTGAATATACAATTTTAGCAGAACATTCCTTTGTGTTCTTGTCTTGAAGTGTTTGATGTTACACTGTGGTAATTGCATAGATCGTTTTGATGTTGTTGTTAATTCAACATCCATATTTACATGATGGAATTCGACATCAATGTCATCATCTCTGTCATTGACACGTTTGATGTCAATATTCGACACACTAAATACTTGTCATATTTTCACAATTGATAGTTCCATATCTTTTTTTGTTTTTGTTTGTCGAGAGTTCTTAGAGGTGCTTTTCAAGAAAAAATATCAGATCTGTTGGATATGTTTTTCAATGGATTTTGAATTTTGTCAAAATCCATGGAAAGCCCATCTAAAAGATTGCACATTTTGTTTAAATGTTACTTTTATCCATAATAATTCGTAAAAAGTTCAAGCAACTTATTGAATCGGTCAATCTTTACTAGGATGGTTTACTAGGAGTAAACAATCTTGACATGAATGTACAATCTTGAAAGTGAGCTTTTATTGTTTATCAAGCGAGTAAAATTTATGGAAGTACATATATCGCCATAGAATGAATGCAAGGTATCACCACAAATTAAATGATGATTAGCATCTTTCTTCAAGCCTCAACATGCAGCACATCATGTACTATGTTATATGCCAAGCGTAAACATGGAACCATTGAAACATTGCAGGGAATGTACATTTATTCATGGCCTTTAAGAATGGATTTCCATTTTAGCTTGAAATATTTAGAAGGAAACCTGTACTTGCTATTCCTAAAGATGCCCAACGGTTGTTAGCAACATTGAAATTTAAAAATTGATTTTCCCGCGAAGCTACCGACTCATCTATACGAAGGGCGGAGACAGTGTCCGAGTGTGACTTCAGTGCGATATATATCCGGTGCACCATATATCCGATGTAACCAGTCGCGAAGAGTGAAAGAGAGACCGAGCGTGTGAGAGAGAGCGCATGGCGAGAGCAATGGCTCAATATAACGATCTTCTTAAGGTGGCGGCAGCTGTGACCAACAGAAGAACACACCTGCTGGTTATCTTTTTGCTATGGCTGGCCCTTGCCAGTTCCGCCATGCTGCAGCAGGAGGGAGTGAAGATAACGAGTGACCACAGCAGTATGGCGCAAACTCCATTGTTGCGGCTGATAGCAAGATTAAAGAAGTTCTTGCCTGTTGAACTTTAAATTTTCGGACACTGTCATGTACTGCGTGTGCCACAGTTCCGGAATGATGTGCCCATAGGGAGGGGGAGAGATCTCTTTTGTTTGCTATGCTTATAATGCTCTAGTGTGGCTACTAGTGCATGCAATTAGTTGCATTCTTTACGTTGCGTGGTCTCGTATCTTCTCACATGTATGAAATGGAGTGATAGTTGCCGTATTGCTTAGTGCTTGTTGGCTTACATTTTGCAGTTCTTGCAGGTACGTATACTGGATGCGTAGGTGGAACAAGTATCAGAATCGATCAGAAGAGGCTGGAGATCATAGGCGACTACGGAGATGGCCTCTGGGGAGTGAATGTCACAAACTATTGTCATTGTAATGCAATAGGGATCCATTTGCACTGTGGAAGTTTTGCACCAAACATTGTAAATCCTGCA
This sequence comes from Diphasiastrum complanatum, assembly GCA_029204225.1. Classification (NCBI taxonomy): domain Eukaryota; kingdom Viridiplantae; phylum Streptophyta; class Lycopodiopsida; order Lycopodiales; family Lycopodiaceae; genus Diphasiastrum; species Diphasiastrum complanatum. Next base: position 28,224 of record MU832358.1, on the reverse strand, counting down.
TCTTTGATAGTTTTGGGCTATGACAACTGTCTGATCAACAATGGACATCTATTGAGTCCTCTTCAGACCATATCATTCGAATACGAACGGCTCCATCCATTTCCTTTGTCATTCAGATCAGCTAATTTTCAGTGCTAGCAAGAAGCACTATTGTTGCCAAAAGTATCGACGTCGGCAGATACATGCATATTATTTTCGAAATAGTCAAATGCAGTAGATGTAGCTTTTCAATTCACAAGACTTTGAGCTAGGTAGTACCTTATGATTCAATAATATATCAACATCTGAATGCCTGGCAGCTTCTAGTTGATTGGCTGTGTTGTTAACCGTTTTCATGATCATGTTTTCAAACTGAATATCGAAACAGATGCCTTTTTCATATCACTTTCTTATGATGTTTTGTTCATGGAATGATCTTTTCCAGCTTCATTCTGAATGTGCTCATGTAAGTCTATCAAGTCTGTATGAGATTTTATATGGGTTCATGCTTGGTGAAGAGATGGATGTAGTCTCTTGAAGTGATGGTTAGAACATTTTTAACAGGCAGCTCTATGTAAAAGATTTACATGTAACCGGTCTTACCCTTATGCGGCATATGATTTGAATATGTCCAATATGACACCGATTCAGAGATTCAGAGATGCGACGTTTGTGCATATGCGTGCTATTAGCACAATCCATCAATGATCTAAATTACTAGGTAGTTTTGATTGCTGTGTCGCAAATTCCCTGTGCTGTTTTGGTGCAATGCTTAGATTTGTTGTTTCAATGCCTCGTTTACTTCTAGCAGATTCAGATTCCATGATAAGGACTATGGTAACGCCTTATATGTTGATGAGAAGTTAAAAGCTCCAACTCGAATTCATCGATATTGGATCTTTAACATGCAGAGTAGGCGGTTGGGAAGGAAAGACAATTAATTTTTGGATCTCGACGATGAAGGAAATGCGATTAGTTTAATATATCAACATGTTGCATAATTTTCCAAACATTATAGTCTATTTCTTTTTCCCCATTCTTGTTTTCATAGCTCCTTCGTTTATTCTTTTTATTCAATCCTTACCCTCATCACATAATGTTCCATCCAATCTGACTTAAGGCTCCTCTCACTCATAAGATTAGAAATGTTGTTTGGTGAAGCAAGACCAAGGAAAACTTAACAACCTTTGCAAGCCATGAAAACTCTTGCAATTATTGTTTGAAAATTTTTGAGATCCAACCTATGGTGACATGGCTCCACTTGCACTATTTTGCGCCAACAATCTATAATGGTTAGCTTTCACACAAGCGTCAAGCTTAAAAAGAACTCCAAATTGGGTCCTTCTTGCAATACTATTCTCACTCTTCATCATCATTGAGCAAGCATTTGCACCAAATCTAACAAAGAAGCCTTTCTCCAAAAATTGCTTGACTCTAAGCAAGTTTCTTGTAATGTTAGGAACATACAACACACCTTCAAGCTTAACTTTCTTGGTAGATTTAAGACACATAAGAACCTTGCATTAAGGATCATTTTTTGCTTGAATAAGCTTTTTAGACCCAGAAAAGATTATAATAAAGAGAAATAATCTTTGTAATTTGTCATGTGGGAGCTTGCCCCACTATCTATCTACCAAAAATTCTTCGTCAACTTTTGAAGCTTGTTGATGGGAAGTTTGACACAATTAGAAACTCATCCTAATTGTGAGAATAATTATATTCTTCTTGTTGGGAAATGAGACACTACCGACATGTTAGTAGGCACTTGTGGAAGACTTGGTGAAATTAGAGCACAGTGTTTAGATCTTATGTCACAACAGATCTATCCGATTAATCGATGAGTTAGTAGGTGTCAAAGACAACCATAGATACAGAATTAGGAGGCACCAAGGACAGCCTCTTTGATTCATTCAACTTAATAAGGAGATTAAAAAGCATTTGATTCAAAAACAAAAAAGTAGAAACAACAATTACCATTCACATATTATACGATGATTTGAAGAACTTCGAGTATGATTAAGATGTGTTAATGTACATGAAATTGATGTAAAAGAAATCTACTAATCAATGTACAAGCCTAGAAGATCAATTTAGAATTCAAATGCTAGTTCAAACAATATGAATGTCACTTGCTCGATTATCTAGATCAGATAGATTAGATAGATCATCTGATAATAGAAAGACATTCAATAGTTGTTCTCTACTAAGCTGGAAAGGAAACATTTGCATCTATCTCTTTTTCGAATGTGCATTTAAATCTATTTATGTACACAATGTAGTTACTCTATGACACATCAACCTTGGACTAATAGTAAAGTAAAGTGGGCGTGAAGACTCGGTAACAGTAATGTTAGCTTTGTCATTAGATTCTGACAACTTTTGGAGTGTGTTCGATAGTACAGAGTGTTTGAGTAGTGAGACTAAGAAGGGATGAACCATCTGATTGATAGTCGAACTATCAAGTGATTCTGCTTGTTCGGCAGACCTTGCAATAATGTTGTGAATTTTGTCTTTGAAGTTGTGTTTAAATCTACAGGTTCTTCTCTAAAGCAGGTTCTTGAGTAAATACCCATGTCTGGGAGTCTATTATGGATAGCTGAAAGAAATAACTGGTAGCTAATACAATGACAACTGGATCAAATGGTTGAAATGGAGTTAGAGATCCAACCCTTTAATTCAACTTCAAACATCTAGATAATCATTAGATTTAGCATCTTTTTGAATAGAAGATGCTTATGCTTAGGCAAAGCTTTGGTAAAGATATCGGCTACCATGAGATTTGTCAAAAAAATAAATTACATGTACACATTTTATTTGTAATTTCTCTCAAACAAAATGAAATTGAATTTCTATACATTTAGTCCTAGAATGAAATCATTGATTGAGAGTAAGATGAATGCAGCTGATATTGTCGCAATAGATGGTAGTCGGAGTGTTTTGCTTGAAGTTCAGATCCTGAAGAAGATGCCTCAACTAGATAGCTTCTTTAATTGCTTGTGTTGAAAATTACATAGTGAACTAGTCCTAGATCTATCATGTCAAATTCTTTAGAAAGTTTCAACTTGATATTCTCTAATAGCAAATTAGAATTGTTTAAGAGCAGACAGTCATCTACATAGAGTGCAATAATTATGTATAATGGACCTTGATGTTTGATATAGACATTCGATTTAGCATCACTCGAATGAAAATTGATCTAAGATAAATAGTCGTTGATTCATTTGAACCAGGCTCTTGGAGCCTGCTTCAGCCTATAAAGAGCTTTATGAATCTTACAGACTCAATCTTCCCGACCTTCGACAATGTACCCTTCTGGTTGATGCATATAGATATCTTCCAAAAGTTCACCTTTGTCTTGTCAGTTTTCAAACATTTTCCACCTCCAGTGAGGTCGCCCTACTACTAATGATTTATTGCATCAATTGGCTTACAAATCAATGAACAAACAAGCATGTTTTAGGCACAAACACCTTCTTGAGAATTTTCTTCTATGAACAATTTAGATTTCCATCAAACTATAGCTCTGATTCTAGCAATAATTCTTTGTCACAAATATAGTACAATACTTTTTCCAGCCTTTGACAATTTGATGAAACCTCACCTGCTCGGTCTGGCCCAACACAACAAATGACCAACTCCACCGTTCCTAGACGAACTTCTCCATTCGCTCAAATCGACGTGAATTTGATTCCAATTTTTCACCTTGACCTTGTCCAATGATTACAGTCACTAGGGTCTGATACCAAGTCAACAACAGAAACAAAATTATCGATGCAATCACCATAATGTAATATCAAACACTTCAAGACAAGAACGCAAAAGATTGCTCTTCTAAAACTGTATATTCACACTATATTTACAAGTACAAGATAAAACTGCTTAAGTAGCGACTATGGGTTAGAGAAAAAACTACCCACTATTTAAAAGCAGGAGAGAGAAAATAGCCATCAAGAAATGACAAGTAACCGTAATACATATACACGTTCATTATTGTCACGGTCCTAATGGGGGTTTGGACGATTAGGGGATGACTTGGACGTAGGGATCGGGCATAATCTGGATAATAGTCGCGTAGGACCATGGGGTTTCACCCGCATGCGATATTTGCATGTGCGTTGCATCCTAGTATGGGATAGGGTTGTTGGAAAGAGGGGGTGAAGGAAAAATACTTCAAAAAGGAACGAACTCGAATGAAAAATGTTCGTGCGCAGCGGAATAAGCTATCTCTCTCTTTCCTTATGCATGACTACGCCTATCAATCTCAAATAGAACATTAGTGATAGAAATCACATTCGATCTGATTACGTAGCCAAACATTAAGCATCAAAACATCAAACAAATAATTTGTCATGAACAGCTAGACAAATTATTAGTCGCAAAACTAGTCGCGAAGAGCTAGACTAATAATTAGTCGCGAAAAGCAGACCACCAGACTAAGCAATTAGAAAGCCAGACAAAATGTAGAAAAGCATTACAATATTGACACAAATCTGAACGCAGAATAAACAGAGCTATAATTAGATTAAGTATAACGAAGTATACAGGTCAATAATGTAGGTGAGCATAAAACAATAGCGGATGTAACCGCGTGCTTCACAAAGCTAATCACACAATTTGTAAAGGTGATGAACCTATTACTGACAATACATCTGAAAGAAGAGAATCAATGCGCAAAGGCATCTACAATGTTTGTCTCTAATTACAAGAGTTGTTTCATTCTATCTTCTGTTCACTTCGTCCTTGAATACAGAGATGGTATTCAATATATATCTGATTGCACAGTGCATGGAACGAGCATGAGGAAGCCGCGACGTCAGGTTTCGCTAAAAATGACACTGATGAAAATGTGAAAAACACAACACTCCATTAAAATGCCTTGGAAAATAATCTACAAGGTACCTTTGCCTTTCCATAAGGGCACCTTTGGCTATTGTAGAGCACCTTTGGCATTTGTAGGGCACCTTCGGTATTTCTAGGGCAATGTTGCCTTACTCGCCTTTTTTGTCTGTTCAAATTTGCTTGTATTTATGCAGACTGTCGCTTTTCTGGAAGTGTCGCCAATACTTGGTTGGTCAGGGTGGCCCGAAGGTAAAGAAGCGACAGTGCATTTTTCGCCTGTGGGAATTCCCGAGTAAAAATGCAGACAGTCGCGTTTTTTGCCTGTCTCATTTTACATGTAAATATGCAGACTGTGCGACAACATGAGTAAAATTGTAGCATGAATGGCGGCAGATTAAAATGGGATTTAGGAGAGTAGAGGAGATAAATCCAACACCCCCTCTTAATCTGGATCCGTGAATGCCTTGATCTTCAAACAAAGCAATGCACAAAATTTGTTGTGTGCATTAACACTTATTGCTTTCATGAATATGTCTGCAACCATGTCTTGCATTCTGCAGTACGTTAAGCTCACCTTCTTGTTGAGAACTTTGCCCCTGATGTAGTGATATTTGATTTCAATGTGCTTACTCCTAGAGTTAAATCTAGGGTTGGCCGATAAGGCAATAGCACTCTAATTATCACATAATAAGATTGTAGGGTTGTACTGATACAGATTAATGTCTGACAATAAATTTTTCAACCAAAACGCTTCCTTAATAGATTGAGAAACAGCAATGTATTCTGCTTCTGTAGAAGAAAGTGTCATAGAGGTTTGCTTACGAGTGTTCCATGAGATAGGACCGTCGTTGAAGAAGAATGTAAATCCAGATGTGGACTTATGATTGTCTACATCTCCTCCCCAGCTTGCATCAGAATATCCACTGAGCTGATGAAGATTGTCGTTGCTGACTTCTCCATAGCAAATGCACTGGTCCATGGTAGCTCGAATATACCTCATGACTCTTATGAGAGCCTTCCAATGGGTGATGCCAGGATTAGCCATATATTGACTGAGTGAGCTTACTGTAGAAGAGATGTCAGGTCTTGTACAGACCATTGCGTACATGAGAGATCCAAGTATCGATTGATAAGGATACTCTCTCATCTGCTCCTCTTCCTACTTGGTCTGGAGACATTGGTCCTTTGACAAACGCAGGCCTGGATCCATCGGTGAGTGAGCTAACTTACAATTCATCAGATTATATCTATCAATACATTGTGAAGATACCTTTGCTGAGTGATATAAATCAGTCGTCCCGCTCTGTCTCTACAAATTTGAATGCCTAGATAGAAGTGAGCTTCACCCAGGTCAATCATGTTGAACTCAGAAAACAACATCTGTTTAAAATCCTTAACCAAATTGTTATTGTTGTTGAATAGCAACATATCATCCACGTATAAGGTGATGATAATGAAGGATTGCTGCACTGACTTAAAATAAACGTTGCAATCAGTAGTGCTTGGTTGGAAACCTTGTTCGATGAGGAATGTGTTAATCCTCTGAAACCAAGCTTTGGCAGATTGTTTCAAGCCGTAAAGTGCCTTATGGGATTTTAAGACATGATTCTCCATACCTTCTAGAATGTATCCTTCAGGATGGATCATGTAGATCTCTTCTTGTATAGCTCCATTTAGATAAGTTGTTTGTACATCAAGTTCATGCACCTCAAGGGCAGCTGCAGCATATGATAGGAGGGCTCAAATCGATGAATGCTTGACTACTGGACTGAAAGTCTCACTGTAGTCAATGTTGGGGATCTGAGTGAATCCTCGTGCCTTCCTTCAATCAATTGCTCCATTGGCATTGTACTTGATCTTAAAGATCCATTTGCAATCAATGATATTGCAGCCAATAGGAGCTTCAACCAATGACCACATCTAGTTCTTGATCAAAGAGGAATAGTCTCTGTCCATGGCTTCTCTCCAGAGATCAGAGTCTGGTAGGCTAAGTGCCTCTTCGACTATTGTTAGTCCTTGTATCAAGAGACATGCACAGGAGTATACCTTGTAGGCCGTGTGCGCACTCGGCTTGATCTTCTGGGAGGAATTGAGTGATGGACCACTCTTGGGACTTGTTGTTGGGTAGCAACAATCTCTTCATATGACTCATTGTCAAATAGTGGATCGACGATGGACACGCTCAAGCCTGAAGCTCGGATTGTCATGTCAATGGTAGGTGATGAAGGTTCTCCTGGAACAATAGCTTTGCCTTTGATGTCGATGAACTGATCCTCGATACAAACTATATCCCGGCTGTACAAGATTTGCTGGGTATCAAGATCATGCAGCTTGTATGTGTTATCAGATGAAGTATATCCAATCAGGATTGTCTTGAGACCTTGGAAGTTGAATTTCTTCCTCGTGTCTTTCGGGATCTGTGCATAGGTGACTCATCCAAAACTCGTAGGTTCTTCACAGAAGGCTTAGAGCTTGTCCACACCTCATGGGGTGTTCTGCCGGAGAGGGCCTTGTTTGAACATCTGTTCTGGACGTTTCTTGAAAGAGTCAAACACTTCAAATTTTTTCTATAAGTAGTATATTGTTGTCGTCTGGCTGTAGTCATCAATGAACATCAGGAAATACCTCGATCTTGAGAGCGAATCAACTTTAGTGCAATAGACAAAACCAACCAACCAATCATAGATCTACTCTGATCTAGCCCCCACGCGCTAGGAAATTTGGCAAATCACAAAGATAGGAAGCGCTTACTAATATGATACCATAACGGTCATAGACTCTCAATGAATCTCATGGACACGGGAGAGAGTATATATAGAATGGAGAACCCACCCCGTCTGCCCATGCACTATGTCCACATGTAAGCATACTATCAAGCCATGCTAAACTCCCATGCAAAAGCACACTGCATGTACCCCTTGTTGGATTTATCTCCTCTACTCTCCTAAATCCTATGTTAATCTGCCTCCATTCATGCTGCTGTATTTTTACTTGTGTTGTCGCACAGTCTGCATATTTACATGTAAAATAAGACAGGCGAAAAACGTGACTATCTGCATTTTTACTCGGGAATTTATTAGCTCTTTCTTTAACAGGTGATGATTGTTTATGTTGTTTGTATTTTCTTTTCTTTTTGGATTCTGAAACATGCCGTATTTGACTTTGCCTATTCTTTTTGGCTTCACTTCGGGGGGATACCTTATTAACTTGAAAATAGGCCAAGCAGAGTCTTATGTACATAACTTGATATTCTGTACCACGTCATCTTTAGTCTGACCTTCTTTATTGATATCACGCTTAACATATTTCACCATCATTTTCTTGATTGGTGGTTTAGGACATTCAAAAGTAATATGGCCTTCTCCTTGACAATTTCCACATAATGGTACATAACCAATTTGTCTTTTGGATTCAAGACATTCTGTTGAATAATGCGCTGGTGCTCCACAATTGTAGTAGGTAGCATTATTTCTACACATAAAATTAGTAGGCTTTGATTGAGATGGTACAAATTGGGATAATACAAACTTCTAGACTAGAACAAACTTCTTTTGTTGATTTCTAGGATTAAAATTTGTTCCTTGATTAGTGTTCCTCGTGTTTTGAACTTGAATTTTGTACACATGATAGTTTGTTTCAACCTCCATAAGATATACCAATTCTTTATCTGTTTTTGCAATGATGATGCCCTTCCTGCTTGCATTTAGTAAACCATATGTTGACTTACCAATTATGGTAGCAAATCTTCCCTTATTCATAGGCTGAAGAAGCTAAACTTTAAGTTTATCAAATTTCTTACTTAAATCCGGTACTTCCCTCTTCCATATGCTCTTCTGCTTTTGTTCAGACTTCTTCAAATCTTCATTCTTTTTCTAATCCTTAGAATGTCAATTGTGTTGCTTTTTCGATCTTTCATCTTCACTTGAACTGGAGCTCAATTCTGAACTTGAACTCAAAGAAGAACTCAAGTCTGAGTTGGAACTACTACTTGAGTCATTAGAAGATGACGAGGCATGTTTTTTCTTTTTAGACAAAGAATGTTTATATAGATCTTCGACTTCTAGATATTTGAGAGGTTTCATAATTCTCGGCAGTTGATATAACATGTTCCAGTGCATCAGTTGGTCGTTGCCTACAATATCTATCTATTCTTTTAGGTAGCCCTCCCAAGAACCATTCAATCTGCATAGCAATAGGATACTGTCCTGTGTCAATTGACCAATAACCTTCTTGACCCTTCTCGTATATTTCTGTAAAGAATCTTTTTCTTTCTTTCTTATCAAATTTAATTGAGAAAGAATACGAGTGGAATAGCCAATCTCTCAAAATTGCCTCAAGAACTGGTCTGGAAGTTGAGTTTCTTCTTGAGATCACGAGGTATCTGCACAAAAGCAGTACATCCAGGATCTCATAAGTTTGATAAAGAAAGTTTGGTACTTGTCCAAACTTTGAATGATGTTTTGTCTGAGAGACCTTTAGTAGGACATCTATTTTAAATATATGTTGCTGTTGAAATAGCTTCAGCCCATAAGAACTTTGGAAGTGTCGCATGTGACAACATGCACTTTATCGATTCTACTAAGATTCTGTTCTTTCTCTTAGCAAGACCATTTGACTGAGGTGAATAGGAGGTAATGTATTGCTGCTCAATGCTGTTGTTAAGAAAATACTCCTTGACTTCGGTGGAGATGTATTCTCCCTCATCATCTGACCTCAGTGCTTTGATTCATTTGCTAGTTTGACTCTCAGCATGCTCTTTGAATTGTCTGAATTTGATGAAAGCCTCTGAATTTAATGAAATAAACAGCTATTTTTTCTGGAGAATTCGTCAATAAAAGTGTTGAAATACTTTGCATCTAGCAATGAAGGAGTTTGCATAGGTCCACATATATATGTATGAATAACATTTAACAGACCTTTTTTTGCATGCCTATGGTTTGATCTAAAAGGAATCCTAGCCTGCTTTCCAAAGATGCAGCTATGACAGACAGGGAGATCGATCTTACGAGAAGGATAGGCGAGATCAAGAACCATGGATTGTCTGAACATGTTCAAAACAGATGCATAATTCAAGTGTCCTAAGCGATGATGCCATATTAATACTTTATTGACTAGAACAGAGATTTTCAAGACTTGACTAGACTTAGAATAACAATGTGCCAATCTATATAAGTAACCATGCCTCTTGCCAAGTGCAAAAATCTTATTACTCTTATCAGTAATTTTGCATTGATCAGATTCGAATTCTACCTTATGACCTAAATTTGTAATTCTACTTATTGATAACAGTCTGATACTAAAAGGTTGAAAGGAACTGAAGAGTTTGATATCAATTTGATAAAGTGAAAGATATCAAGTATTAGAGCTTTCGCTCTGATATTGAAATAGTATTATGCCTTCATAGAGATCACAAATTTGATACCGTGGTGGTTCGGATAAAGAAAATAGTGATCTAACACCGACACTATGATAGAAGCTCTGATACCATGTAGGTATCTAGCTCTGATACCATGTCGGAAAGAGGTGTTGTGAAGGTAGGTCGAACTAAAAAATAAACGAATGAAAATAATTCAAGTGTCTAGAAAGCAAACTTTTTGTGCGTGGCAAAATAAACTATCTTCCTCTTTCACAATGCATGACTACGCCTATCAATTTCAAACAAAACAATAGTGACATAAATCACGTTGAATCTTATAGTAACTAACTTTGAAATCATCTGTACTATAGTGATTACGTATCCAAACAATAAAGCATTGAATTATCAGACAAATAATTTGTCGCGAAATGCTAGACAAATAATTAGTCATGAAGAACTACAAAAAAACATGCATTCTCAGACAAAACTGAATGCAATAAAAGATAGTATTGATTCAGTATGAAAACAAAACATAAGTAAATGAGTACAATAAGTTGCGGATTGAAGCTGCGTACTCTATACTATCTCTAAGCAGCTAAAATAAAAGTATGAATTAAGCGCAATGCTGATAAGCAATAGCGCAATAACAATCTCTGAAACAACTCTACGAAGTGATCTAGAATGCTCAAGAGTGTTCAAGCTCACAGGCTTGAAAGAGAGAGAGAGCTAGCTATTCAAATGTTTCTTCTGATAATTGAAAACTGTATGAATACGAATAGCTATATATACTAAGCAATTAGGTCATCAAATGCAATTGCCAGTTGGCTGGTGTCTGCTGGAATCCATCCAGTTAGTTCCTTCTCAGAAATTGATTGCTGAGAAGTGGTAAAAAAGGCCGTAAACAGTCTGTCTGCATAAATGAACCAAAACTGTAGTTCTGCAGAAATGAACTAAAACTGCCACAGGCGAAGGTGTCGCAAAAAGACGACATTGTCGAGATTCTGTAAAAACTCGACAGTGTCCTTAAATTCCATTTAGGGTAGCCCCACATTTTGCCAGAGTCATTTCCTTAACATTTGAAGCACGTTGGAAAAAGCAAAAAATGCAACTCTGCATATTGACTCATAAATCCTGACAGATGACAATGTGGCTAAAATGTGAAAAAGGTGACACTGCATTTTACACAAGATTCCTGACAAGCAAAAAATGCGAGTGAGAGAGAATGAATATGCGACAATGTTGTCAAACTCCATGTATTTCTGTAGACTGTGTAAAAACACTTGTAAAACTATAGATTGTAAAAGAACACGAGAAAATCCGCAGAACTGGATAAACAATGGATGAAGATTAAAACCAATTAGTCAATTGGTAAGAAGGAGAATAATCCAACATATCTGTCATGCAAACAAAGACAAGAAAAAAGAATATTTTCCAAAATATCGAGCTCGAAGATTCGACAACATACAATCATGACGAAGAAGACGAAAGCGATCCCGATATGGAAAATCTTGTAGAAGAGAATCTGCATAATGAAGAGGACGAAACAACTGATTATCTCGTGGAGCATGAGCATGACGATTGGGATGTCACTGACAATGACGTAAGAGCCAAAAGTCAAATCAATGAAAACATTGATGATTATACTTCTAATCTCCCAACAAGAATAGACCATTTGTTTGAAATCTGTGAAAGAATTAGACTACTAGATGAGTGTAAAAGTGATGCAAACGGTCAAGAAAATAAACTACAGGCACCTATGTCCATTTCAGGACGCATACATAGGCTTGAACTACATTTAGACCTTGACTCAGATGAATGGCGAGATATCAATGATGATGTAAATGAGGAATTGTCTGCAGATGAGATTGATTGAATTGTATTAAAATATATATTCAATTGTTGCTAGATGAGATTTTTTTTGTTTATATATCTCAACATTTCATACAATATTTCACACTTCTCTTCTTCTTTATTCTATTAAAATATTTGTAATTAAATTAATCTCATTGTAATTACTCATTAAACATATAACTTTCTTTTCTTGCATGCCAATGCATTTTCGAAGTGACATTAATTTCAACAACTGTATATGGTATGTATTAATTAAGAGCATTCAAGTGCCTGCAGAAATATTCTAAAAGACATATCTAAAGTTTCACACCAATGTGCACAAGAGGCTCATGATCACACAATTAACGCCATTTTGTCAGATTTTTTGTCAATTTTTGCTCGTAAAAAAAGAGCAACGACGAATGGACTGGATTTTGTAGCCACCACACATTCACCATGGTTGGATTGTCATATGGCAGCAATAAACACATTTTTGTGACTAATTATTAGAACAATTTACTAGTGAGAACACTAATTCTTATGTAATAAAATGACCGATACATTGACGAGAAAACTGATTTGCACTTGATTAAATAGTAATGCTCCAACCCATATATATACTCTCACTTGATCACATCTTGGAAGATTCAGCACTATATATTGTGGCTTCAAAAACTAATACAAAAAATATGTCTGTATCCGAACGAAAGCCTAGCAAGCAAAGTCGCAAAGCATCAAGTCAAAATTGATAGAGGTGGGTCAAGTCCTTGAGATAGAATGGTTGTGGATCTTTCTTGGATTCATTTGATTTCATTTAGAATCATGCTCCGATATCTTCAGTCATCATCGTCGACTCATCCATCATGCTAAGTGCATTATTAACGGATTTTTGTAGCCACCACACACCCACCATGGTTGGATTGTCACATGGCAGCAGTAAACATATTTTCGCGACTAATTATTAGAACAATTTATTGGCAAGAACACTGATTTTTATATAATAAAATGACCGATACACTGGAGAGAAAACTGATTTGCGCTTGATCAAACAATAATGCTCCAACCCATATATACTCTCACTTGATCACATCTTGCAACATTCAACACTATATAATGTGGCCTCAAAAATTATGATGAAAAATATGCCTGGCGAACGAAAGCCTAGCAAGCGAAGCCGCAAAGCATCAAATCAAAATTGATAGAGGTGGGTCAAGTCATTGAGATAGAATTGCTACGGATCTTTTTTGGATTCATTTGATTTCATTTAGAATCTGGTCTGATCTTTTCAGCCATCGTCATCGGCACATCTGTCATGCTAAGTGCATTATTAAGGGAGTGTGATATAAGCTACAAGACAAGCCTTCACATACCCACCTTGAGGTCCTTGAGGCTTGCAATTGGGGAAACTCCCTTCATAATGGAAATAATCATGAAATGGAATGGTAAAAATTTGTTTGAAACTGTACCTTTAGTTTTTAGATTTCTAGGTTTATAGACATGGTAAATTAAAGAATATATGCTATGTGTTGCTTAGCGATGTTTTTCATTGTCCATCACCTGGCAACATTCCAGATTCGTCGCCAAACTGTCGCTGTAAAAAAATCATTCCTTGGGTTTTACAGTCTGCAAATTAATTACAACATCGACCGACGACAGTTAACTCATGAAGACATTTAATCATCGCTCCAACGCCACTCAAATATCACTCTTCTTGTCCATCGCCTGGCAATCATTGCCAAACTGTCGTTGTAAAAAAACCATTCCTTGGATTTTACAGTCTGTTAATTAATTACAGCATTGGCCATGGTGACAGTTTAGAGAGGAGATGGTTAAGTGTTGTTTTTCTATCACTGAAATGTTGCCCAAGTTGATTATCGCGAGGCGACATTGCTTAAAGTGTCACTGATGTGTCAATTTTTCAGATATCTTTTTTGGTGCCAAACGTCGCGCGACGGTACGTACTGTCACTAGATGTCAGAAAAGAAATGCTGATTCGTCGCAAACTTCAGTGTCGTAGAGCGTCAGATACATTTAGTCACACAACGACGATTGAGCTATTGCAAAGCGACGTTTAGTTGCGACATTTAACAAAGAATATATCTATCGCTACAACAATCATGAAGCGACCTTTATTTTTTACCAAATAAACATCACAAACTTTCGTCGCTATAATCTTTATTTGTAGTAGTGAAAGTGCAACTCAGATCTAGGTTTCCAATCCTAGGACCGAGGTCTATGTCACATACCTGTCTAACTATGGTTCTATTTATGTGTGGTACAACTTCAATCATTTCTCTTTTTCATACTACTTTTCCACTTCTCTAGGTTCCACTTTGTCATCATTGACTACGGGTGTATTTAATATCACAAGAGGTTCTATCATCTCGTGTTAGATAGGCATATCATTTGTCTTTCCTTCAACCACCTTCTTGTCTCTATCAAATCGAATGAAATGCATTCTACAAGTGAGATGTTATCAGAGTAGTACAGTAGTACTACACTCCGGCTGATTAGGATGTCAACAGAGAGTCTGTCTGACCAGAGAGTAATTCATGTAGTGCAGTAGATATTGCTAGTAGACTCAGGATCACTCACACTCAACAGTGCGGAGAACAGAGATAAGAGAGAATTATCCTCAACACCCATTCACTTCTTCAACCTCTCACAAATACATAAACTCTTTCTCTCTCAATGATCAAGACTGAAGCGTGTGATCAATATGTGTTCTACGGAGCAAACAAACACATCTCTAAGACTACAGGTGCGTCACTCCCGTGAAACGGTCTAGTTAACAATTAGGTTTAATGTGTGTTCAATTATACCATATAAGGTATATTTAACTAAGAGTTGAAATTACTCTAGTTTGATATGTCGATTTATATTTAGTCATTTTGCATAGATGACCTAATAAAGGCTATCCAAGGCAGTGTTTCCCTTTCAAAGGTGTCGCCCTTAAAAACAAGTCAAGTCTCTAAGAGATATATTCTCAAAAAATGACTTAGGCCTCTTCATGATTTATATTTATCTAGCTCATGTCTTCATTTTCGAGTATATCATGCCATATTTAGGTTGATATTCAATATTTAACAATTTCGTTTGGTATCACAAAATATATGTTGAAACCATAACACATACCTTAGAATATCCATCCCAGTCAATTCTCACTCCTTGTCTCTCCAATAATTTGAGTAATGATTGCAGGTTGTTGGAATATGCATATTTGTACTCCTCTTTTGTGGGAGACCACTTTACGGCAGATTTCTGCACGAACTGACAAATCAAGGATTGTAATTTAATTTAAACAAGTCCACAAATAAGATATGAATTATGACCAAAACAATTTTAACTTATGGGTGGGGAGACTTACAAATGGGCATGAAAAGAACTTGGCCACCACTGCCAAGGTGCGAGGGCCATGCTGTCTCTATTCGCTTCTTAGCTGCCTCTCTTTGTTGCTTGAAACGATCTAGATCTTCTCAAAAAAATTTCTTTGCGAACTTCCAATCGTCCTTGTGCATGTTATATGGCCTAGATTTGTCAGCTCTCACTTCGTTAGAGATAGTAATCTGGCTTCCAAACTCTCACAATTTGCAACCAAATGTTAGGGATGGCAGAAAAAACAATTCACAGATTCACAAACAGTGGTAACACAATGCTAATGATTCAAATTGTAGATGAATAGCAATGAAGTAAAAGCATTTTGCAGCAAAGGCCAAACATAGAAGTTAGAGTGGAAGGCACCAGATTACTATCCTTTCCAAAGTGAGCAGTGAATAATGATGGACAACAAAATGAGAAAGACTGAGAATAGAGTGGGAGACACATAAATGGGAGGCACCAAGCAGGGATCAAACAGCCTTGCTTCTTCTCCTTCCCTCTTTCCTCCTCCACAAACTCTTTATTTGCACCTAGTCTCTCTCTCTCTCTCTCTCTCTCTCTCTCTCTCTCTCTCTCTCTCTCTCTCTCTCTCTCTCTCTCTCTCTCTCTCTCTCTCTCTCTCTCTCTCTCTCTCTCAAAGTGAACAATGGCTGAATGCTACGTACAGAGCTGTCTCCTTCTAATGCTACGGAGGGCTGAGGTCGAAAGGGGTGCACGTTTTCATGAATGGGCACCAACAAGGGATTTTTTTGGTAGTTGGGCCGGGCTGAGCCCCAAATTTGGTTTTAAACTGGCACCTCCTAGCCCTGACAAACCTGAGAACTAGGGGCATAAGCCTCTTAAATAAATATAAGTCTAGAATAAATTAATAAATAGACAGAGTTTCAACAAAAGTGCAACCGGTCATAATGGGCCATTTACGCGTCAGTTTAAAGCAGTTCTGCATTGGCATAATAGCGTGCGGCGATGATTTTCCGTCAAAAATATTGCCGATCTACTCACCAAGCCTTTGAGCATAAGTGCTTTCATCAAGCATAGATCTAATCTTGGAGTTATATCAAGATCAATGCTCAAATCTTCATGGATATTTCTTTAGGAGGAGTGTGAAGAATTGAAAAAGATTATCTATGTTAGATATAGGGGCCTTATGTTTTTTACATCAAGCATCTAGGTGTAGGATGTTGATAGGAATAAATTTGGCATAGATGACAAATTATGCATTTCCACTTGTAATGCCACTATTGAGCCAAAATAGAGTAAGAGGCTAAATACGTGCCAATTAGAGTGTAGACAAGTGTAATGCTTTTGTTTGATAAATTCCAAGAGGTCCAATAGGAAATTGAGGTGTGCTTGAATATAGTCCAATAGAATTAAGAGGTGCATGGATCAATGGTCCAATAGGATCAAGAGGTGACAAAGTATGGTCCAATCATAGTTAAGCATAGTGATAGCTCATGGACCTACTAGTATCATTGTACTCCTCATTTTGAAGCTAATTGATTTGGTGTTTTGTGAGTTATTGGATTTCTAGCTTTCTCTCTCTACCCGAGAGCTCATGATGCTTTTTCTCTCTCTACCCGAGGAGAGCAGCTTGTTTAAGGCATTACCATAGTCCTTATCATGGAATCTGAATCTGCTAGAAGTAAACGAAGCATTGAAACAGCAAATCTAAGCATTGCACCAAAACAGCACAGGGAATTTGCGACACAGCAATCATAACTACCTAGCAATTTAGATTATTGATGGATTGTGCTAATGGCACGCACATGCACAAATGTCGCATCTCTGAATCTCTGAATCGGTGTCATATTGGACATATTCAAATCATATGCCGCATAAGGGTAAGACCGGTTACATGTAAATCTTTTACATAGAGCTGCCTGTTAAAAATGTTCTAACCATCACTTCAAGAGACTACATCCATCTCTTCAACAAGCATGAACCCATATAAAATCTCATACTTACTTGATATACTTACATGAGCACATTCAGAATGAAGCTGGAAAAGATCATTCCATGAACAAAACATCATAAGAAAGTCATATGAAAAAGGCATCTGTTTCGATATTCAGTTTGAAAACATGATCATGAAAACGGTTAACAACACAGCCAATCAACTAGAAGCTGCCAGGCATTCAGATATGTTGATATATTATTGAATCATAAGGCACTGCCTAGCTCAAAGTCTTGTGAATTTAAAAGCTACATCTACTGCATTTGACTATTTCGAAAATAATATGCATGTATCTCCCGAACGCCGATACTTTTGGCAACAATAGTGCTTCTTGCTAGCACTGAAAATTAGCTGATCTGAATGACAAAGGGAATGGATGGAGCCGTTCGTATTCGAATGATATGGTCTGAAGAGGACTCAATAGATGTCCATTTTTGATCAAACAGTTGTCATAGCCCAAAACTATCAAAGATGCAGGATTTACAATGTTGGGTGCAAAACTTCCACAGTGCAAATGGATCCCTATTGCATTACAATGGCAATAGTTTGTGACATTCACTCCCCAGAGGCCATCTCCGTAGTCGCCTATGATCTTCAGCCTCTTCTGATCGATTCTGATACTTGTTCCACCTACGCATCCAGTATACGTACCTGCAAGAACTGCAAAATGTAAGCCAAGAAGCATTAAGCAATACGGCAACTATCACTCCATTTCATACATGTGAGAAGATACGAGACCACGCAACGTAATGAAATGCAACTAATTGCAGGGAAGCACATCATTCCGGAACTGTGGCACACGCATTACATGACAGTGTCCGAAAATTTAAAGTTCAAGAGGCAAGCACTTCTTTAATCTTGCTATCAACCCCAACAATGAAGTTTGCGCCATACTGCTGTAGTCACTCGTTATCTTCACTCCCTCCTGCTGCAGCATGGCGGAACTGGTAAGGGCCAGCCATAGCAAAAAGATAACCAGTAGGTGTGTTCTTCCGTTGGTCACAGCTGCCGCCACCTTAAGAAGATCCTTATATTGAGCCATTGCTCTCGCCATGCGCTCTCTCTCACACGCTCGGTCTCTCTTTCACTCTTCGCGACTGGTTACATCGATATATGGCGTACCGGATATATATCGCACTGAAGTCACACTCGGACACTCTCTCCGCCCTTCGTATAGATGAGTCGGTAGCTTCGCGGGAAAATCAATTTTTAAATTTCAATGTTGCTAACAACCGTTGGGCATCTTTAGGAATAGCAAGCTAGGTACAGGTTTCCTTCTAAATATTTCAAGCTAAAATGGAAATTCATTCTTAAAGGCCATGAAACAATGTAAATACCCTGCAATGTTTCAATGGTTCCATGTTTAGGTTTGGCATATAACATAGTACATAAACCTAGTAAAGATTGACCGATTCAATAAGTTGCTTGAAACTTTTTACGAATTATTATGGATAAAAATAACAATAAAACAAAATATTGACATCAAACGTGTCAATGACGTAGATGATGACATTGATGTCAAATTCCATCATGTAAACATGGATATTGAGTTAACAACGACAACAAAATGATCGATGCAATTACCACAGTGTAACATCAAACACTTCAAGACAAGAACACAAAGGAATGTTCTGCTAAAATTGTATATTCACACTATGTTTGCAAGTACAAGATAAAACTATTTGACCTAGGAGAGAGACAATAGTCATCAAGAAATGGCAAGTAACTTAATATAAATACACGTTAATTATTTCCTTTTCAACTCTCTCCCTTGATGATTAACATCAACTACTTAACATCAGTAAACTAATGATGGAACATGGCACCTCCATGATAGCATAGTCACTTCCAACTCAAAATATAAAATATACTTCATAGCAATGTTACAAGTAAGACATAAACCTTGTCCAACAACTTACACAACTTCTAGGATATCAATTCAACACCAAGCTTTAGCCTGAAATCTTCAAACTTATCTCTGCTTAGCGACTTCGTAAATACATCAGCAAGGTGTGTAGCAGTAGTACAATGAACCACATCAATGCCTTCTAAACAATTTAAGCTTTTCGGGTATAAAATGATATTCTACTTCTATATGCTTTGTTCTAGCATAAAACACTGAATTTTTGGCTAACTAAATTCCACTTTGACTATCACAAGAAATGACTGCATCTTTGGCTTGTCTTACTTCAATTTCTTTGTGTAGCTCTTGTAGCCAAACTACTTCTTGTGTAGCAGAACGTAAGGTTTTATATTCAGCTTCAGTAGTACAAAGTGATATTGTATCCTTATTTTTGCTTGACCAAGAAAAACAACAATTTTCAACATCAAAATCATAACCATATGGTAGATTTTCTATCATTTATACCACCACCTGAGTCAACATCCACAAGGCCCTTCAATTTTGGTTAATCAAATCGTCTTGAATGGACTTGACTAACATCAAAGATGCCTTTCACGTAACTTAGAATGTGTTTAGCTGCTTTCCAATGCGCCAAGGTAGTTGCTGCCATAAAATGACTCACAAGACTCACAACATAACGGATGTCTGGTCTAGTAGGGTGAGATATATAAGACAATCAATAGATTGGTGATACAATGTGTAATCAACATGACCACTCTCATCAAGACGTGGCCATTTCTTGCTAACTTGACTAGGCAAAGTCAATGGATTACAATCATACATGTAAAATCTCTCCAAAAAATTTCAATATATTTTGCTTGTGAACGCTTGATAGTATCTGTCTTTTGCCACACATCTATGCCTAGACAATAATGCATCAAATCCAAATCGGTCATCTCAAAATGCTTACACAAACTAGACTTGATAGACTTATCAAGTTCTCATCAATTCTTGTGCTTATTATCAACATACAACACAACCAATGCAACACTATCATCACTGTTTGTGGGGAAAAACACCCCTTTCTGAGGTTGTTCCATATAGATATCCTCCTCAAGATAACCATTTAGAAAAGCATTGGATACATCTAATTGGAACACCTTCCACTTGAAAAAACAAGCAAGAGAAATAAGAATTCTTATTGTCACCATCTTTGCAACGGGTGCAAAGGTCTCCTCATAATCAAGACCATGGATTTGAGCAAATCCTTTGGCACATAATCTTGCTTTATGCTTGTTGATGGTGCCATCATGATTGAACTTGATCCGAAATACCCACTTGCAACCAATCACATGCTTGTTGGATGGAAGATCCACAAGCTCCCAAGTATTGTTGGTGATCAATGCATCATACTCTTGCTTCATGGCATCATACCACTCCTTGGTATTGAGTGCCTCTTGTACATTCTTTGGCTCCTCATGAGAGACATAAAAAACATAATTAGTGGAATCAAGATCCACTTGTTTGCCTTTGTCAACATATGAGAGCCTCTTAGGCTCGGATCTATCTCTCATGGATCTTCTTGGTGAGAAAATCCGAGGAGAGTCTTCTTCAAATCTTGACTCCATCACATCATGATTGTCTTCAAAATCAATAATTGGTGATGCATCCGTAGACTTCTTGATCTCGGCCTCTTCAAAAGATGAGTGTTGATCTTCATGAAAGACAACATCTCTATTTTCAATAACTTGAGAATTAGAGAGTATAAAGACTCTATAGGCCTTCTTGGTGGATGAGTATCCAACCATGATCCCTTTGCATGCACTAGAATCTTCCTTCTTCCTTGTTTCCAAGGGAATATGGACAAAGCATAAGCATCCAAAAACTCTAAGTTGATCAACCTTAGGCTTCTTCAAAAATAAGATTTCATATGGTGACTTTACTCCAAGAGCTATATGTGGGAGCCTATTGCAAATATACTTTGCACAATTAATGGCTTCTCCCCAAAAATCTTTGGGCAAAGATGCCTCAATTCTCATAGATTTTGCACATTCACATAGAGATCTATTCTTTATCTCTGCCACTCCATTTTGAGATGGAGACTAGGCACAAGAGAACTCTCTTTTAATGCCTTCAAGCTCACAAAAATCTTGAAATTTATTGGAGATATATTCACCACCTCCATCACTTCTAAGAGCTTCAATCTTGAATGAGAATTGCTTCTCTACATAAGCTTTGAAAATAAGAAAATGATCAAACACCATAGATTTAGAAGCAAGAAGATATATCCAAGTGAATCTTGTATAATCATCAATGAAAGTAGCAAAACAAGTGGCTCCTCCCTTGCTTGTAGTTGATGAGAAATGCACATCCGAGTGGATTAACTTCAAAGGATGCTTGCTTTTGATAGAAGATCTTGTAAATGGCTTTTTGTGAGATTTAGCAATAGCACAAGCCTCACAAGGCTTGATCTTCTTGGAGAGTGACTTTAGCAAGCCAATAGCTTTGGCTTCTTTGATCATAGAGAGCATGGATTTGTAAAAGGATAGTGAAGATCATGCTCCAAAAGTACCTTGGACATTCACTAAGGAGGAGCTTAACCATGTGCGCTCCATTATTCATGACATTAGAACACCAACTGGTTTTGCCCATTCTCTACGGTCATCATTCATAGTGGATGGAAAGTTGCAAGGTCTCAAATCTCATGATTGGCTAATGATGATTCAATTCATCTATTTATTGTCAATTTGTGGGTGCTTGTCAAAAGATATTTGTGAGACCATATACAAACTATCAATCATTGTCAGGTATTTACATGTACTTGGTGCAATTTTTTTATTTAGTATTTATTGGATTGAATATGTTGCAGATGAATGTGTTCAAAAGAAATCCATCAGCTGGATCTTTGCAAGAGACATGAGGATATGGTGGAGATTTTGTGCATGTTTGAGAAATATTTTTCGACTTCCATCATGCACTCACAAGTGCATTTATTGGTGCACTTGGTTGAAGAAGTTTCTATTGCTGGTCCAGTGCACACTAGGTATAAGTGCATAAATTATCTTTTGCATGTGTATTTAAACTAAATCAATTGATACATGAACTCATTAAATAAAACACTTATTTTGAACCATTTGTGACTTTTTAGGTGGATGTTCTTTATGGAAAGATACATGAAAGTCTTAAAAAATTTTGTGCGTCAAAAGACAAGGCCTGAAGGTAGCATGTCAGAGGGATGGTTAGTAAATGAATCTCTCTTTCATGTTATTGAAATTTTGCACCAACTACATCCATCTACTCCACTATTGTGGCGTGATAGGTAAGCCGAAGAGGTAACTAATGAAAAACCTCAAGGGATGGGCAAGGTCCATAGGTTGACACCCTTCCAACGAGAAATTTTTTTTACATTCATGCTTTATAATTGTGGAGTTATGGATAAATGGTTAGACCTATATGAAGAAGAGAAAAAAGAGACGGCCTTGTCTAGAAAGCGCCAACGACAGAATAGAGGTAGACACATGGCCTCAAGTTCACATGATCTTGAGCCATTGCCCAAGCAATGCACTATAGAGTGGATGCATGACACACTACAAAAAGCAACAATAGAGGGACAAAAAATATCAAACGCAGAATGGGACTTTGCAAGAGGATGCGAATGGAAGGTATTATTCTTTAGATACTTTATTATTAGAACATTCTTGTTTATAACAATATTTGTTTAATCATTTTGAAACACCATGTTCATTCACAATGATTATTTATGAGATTCATGTTTGTCATGTGGCAGTGCAAAATGTATAATGCTATATGGGCTTCTGGTTTTCACTTTTGTGTTGAAGGGATTGATAACAAGAGACGCACACATGATTGTGGTGTAATAGCATCTTTCCAACAAGAAAGTCAAAGCAGTGCACGAGTTCGGAATCCCATCTCAGGAGACATAGAATACGTAGGAACTATACAAAATATTTATCATGTGTCATTTGATGAAAGTGGACACTATTTTTTATTTCATGTGAAATGGTTCAAGGTAGTTTGTAGAGGGCCAAATGCAACCCTAAAATCGGATCCAAGTGGATTTTTTGCGATTGATTCATCAAAAACATTGAGCTGGAGTCCTTTGACACATTGGTGTTGCCTCGTCACTGTGAGCAGGTGCACATGCTATGCCATAATGTTTTTCATTTTATTGCAAGTGACTTCAATATTTGAGTTTTCAATATGTTCTAAAATAGTGATTTTTGTAGGTGTTTTTTCAACCAGATCGACTAAACAAGATATGGTGGTTTGTAGCTCAAGTTGAACCACGTTCATGATGAGTATTTGAGGGTGCAAATGTTGAGAATGAAATGGAAAACCTTCATTTTAACTATGAGATTGAGCTACCTAGAGATGTAGTAAATTGTCAACCATACTTGAAGCACCCACTTCCATAGATGTTGAGAATAGAAATTCTAATAGTCAGGATGATGAAATATTTTTTGAAAGTGAGAGTGATGATGAAAATCATCTAAGAGGAGATGAATTGCAAGATGTTGTCGATGATGAAATTGATTCTTGTAATTCTAGATAAAAATTGATTATTGCAACTCTAAATGAAATTGAATCTTGAAATGCTTTCAAATGATTGTCATTTAGCCAAAGTAGAATCTCATATATGGTCAAGTAAGTGAAAAGAATAGACATAGTTTGACTTCAATCCAATTTTTTTGGAGATAATGTCAATGAAGATAGATGTACGGCTTCATGTTCCAAGAAAATTCTCATTTTTTAACAAATGTTGCAAAGGCAATAAATCACTAAAAGCATGTGAGTTAATGAAATCACCACCACAAACTATGACAAAATCAAGTGTTTCATCATAGTCAATCCCTTGGCAACTAGTCTTGTTTTATAATTGTTCACACTACCATCTTGATTAAGCTTGATCTTAAAGACCCATTTGCAAACAGTAACATTTTGCATCTTTGATGGAGGATCAATAATTTTACAAGTATCTCAAACAATGCATCATATACTCACTTTGCATTACATCAAATCACTCTTTTGTTGCTACAGTTTCATTCACACTTGAAGGAACATCATCAAACCTAAGGTAGTAATAAGGGCAATAAAAAGTAAACAATCATCAACTTGTAATTGCTTCTCTCTTCCTTGTATTTGAGCCTTGATGGTTGCATTTGGGCTCTGATACCATGTTAAAATCAAAGCTTATGAACCTCATTTGGATACTAAAACCTTGAAAAAGCATCAAAGGTTTCACTTATATCTAATACATAGAAAACTAGCACACAATTCAACCTATTGTGCATCTAATTGGCAAGAGCTTTTGAACACCACAATAAAACTATAAATATTTTGACCTTCATATCCTATCACACACATGGAAAGTATAATACTTTGTTCAGATTCAGATCTATTCACTAGACACAAAAAATATCACATTCATCATTCATCAATTCCTCATTAAAGAACAAACTTGCCAAAATCACCATCTCTTGATAATCTCTCAAAGTATGTACAAAATGAGCTCTCAATCCATATCAAATGATCTCGGATATGAGATTAGGTAGAGTGCCATTAGGGTAGACCCTAAACCCCTGGCTATCAAAGCCTTAGGTCATGCATAATTATCCTCTTGGTAGCTCGAGTCAACTGTCTTATAAAAGTAGGTGGCCGACCTCATCAAAAATCCCAATCATCTAGGAACATCATGATATAATTAACTTTAGAAAAATATTTATTTAACTAACTCCATTTCATTATCAACATGCAAAAAAAAAAAAAAAAAACTTCATCATAATATAATTCACTTTAGAAATATATTTATTTAACTAATTTCTTGTCATTATCAACATGCAAAAAAAAAAAAAAAATTGCGTGGATAATCCACGCAGAAGATATCCATGCGTGGATATCTTTAACTTCTAGTCCGGTCCAATAAACAAGCTGAAATTTGCATGGATAATTCACGTGTGTGGATTATCCACGTGACTGCTGTCCAGCGCCGCCAACCTTCCCTCCCAAATAGTTGCCGGAATTTTTAAAATTCAATTTTGTGTGGATAATCCACGTGCATAAATTTTTCGGCGCCGTGTCAAAAAAACACCGGTGGACTGGCCGGAGGCATGCTCAAAATTTTTTTGGCGTGGATAACCAACGCGTGGATGTTGCACGCAAACAAAATTTTGGAAAATTGGCTAAGTGTCGGGTCTCGCATGAATACTCTGCGTGGATAAACACAGAGTTTTCTAGTTGTGAAACAAGTTCAAAGTTGGTAGGCTTATATAGAGGCCAAACACCAGACCCGAGGCTAGAGCATTCTGCTCCCCCCGCAACTCATTCAAAAAACTGTCTTTCAAAGAAACGCTCAAAAATAGCCTTGTTAAACGCCCCCGTACTATTGTAATGACCCCAAAATTAGTTTAAAAACCATAAAAAAAAACCATGTTTTCTTACCAATTTTGACCAAAATTTGTGGTTCAAATCCACAATTAAGTGCAATCAAATCCAAATCCCTGTCAATAAATTCCATACAAGCACTAAAACTTCTAATTTCAGTCAATTATGATTTTTATAGCCCATTTCTAGTCCAAAAACCCCAATTTTTGGCTTAAAATCACTATCTAAGCACCATTTTGACTTTTCAACCGACATGCAGTCATTAGATCCAATCAATAATGATTGTAAAACAGCAAGTACAATATGGAAAACGTACTAGATCAGTAACAATGATAAATTCCAAGCAAAAGAAGTTCAATTCTAAGTGAAAAATCACAAAAAAAAATCCATCACAAGTCCATTGATTTTTCTCAAAATCTATGGAGAAATTCCATTATCATGATCAATAGGCTAAAATCAGTCCAAATTCAGAGAAGCCACTTACTTGGAGATCATTCCACCACCTGGAAGTACAAAGCAAGGAAGAAATACCAAAAAGTTGGAAAACAACAAAAAGCAACTCCGCCTTCTGATTGATGCAAAGCCTTTTTCTGATACCACTTAAAGGATTGCCTACTGAAGATCCGACTAGATCCTGTTTGCAACCAAAAGGATACATGTGGAGGAACATCATCCAATCAACCAACAGGAAATGGCTAGTCAATACCCTAACCACTTCACCCCCATGCCATGGTGAATGACTGCAAGAGAGGAGGGGCTCCTAGCTTTAAGGATCAAAAAATCCAATAGGTAGATGGGCGAGTTTCCACTAGTATATACTCTCCCAAGAGGAGAGAATATTCCTCTTAGGATCCCCATGCAATTTGAATAAGCAATTGACCTCCTATTCATGCATTATAGCAGTCAAACACCATGCAAGTGCTCCTATATCCAATTATAGGTCTGGACCCTCATATGATTATTCTAACTCACCATTTAGAAAAGCAGATTTCACATCCATCTAATGCAAAGGCCAACCAAAATGTGAAGCTAAAGCAATAAGTAGACGTAGAGTATTCCACTTACAAACCGGCGCAAAGGTCTCCTCATAGTCGATGCCTTTATTTTTTGCGTACCCTTTGATCACCAATCTTGCTTTGTGCTTTGCTATACTTCCATCTGCATGGTACTTAGTCATGTATACCCATTTGCAACCAATGGGTTTCTTACCAACTGGTGGTTCTACTAAGTCCCATGTGCTATGTTTAGCAATTGACTCCATCTCCTCTCCCATGGCCTTGACCCAAATGTCATCATCCTTCGCTTCACCATAAGTCGAAGGCTCTTTGCTTTGAATAATGCTGGATAAGAGAGCATAATTTGCTTCATACCTTTCAGGTAGTGTCTTCTCTCTTGTTGATCTTCATAGCTCTCCCTGGTTAGATGATCCTGGAAAGTCATCTATGTCGCGGCTCTCCAACAATCTCTCAAACCACTTAGGGAGCTTCCTGTCAGGTGATGGGCTTCCTGGTGAAAATGTATCCCACAATACATCCTTCTCCTTGCGTTTGTCACCTGCAACTTCAATCCTTCTTGCACCAAAAGGTTTGTCCCTACCTCTCCAACCTGTCTCTTGAGGTTGAGTAGTAGTATCTTGAGATGTATCCTCATGTTCATCACTCGAAAGGTCAATGAATGGATCATCATCAGGTGGTATTCTCACTATACCATCTTTCCCACTGGATGTGTCTATCTTCTCAGCATCCTCGTCTTCATACATCTTGGATTCATCAAAGATAACATCACTGCTTATATGGATTTTGTTTTCGACTGGATCGAAACATCTATAGCCCTTTACACGATCATCATATCCTAGGAATATGCACTTGATAGCTTTTACATCAAGTTTACATCTCTCTTCCTTAGGAATGTGTACAAAGGCCTTACATCCAAAGATTCGCAAGTGGTTAACCTTTGGCTTCTTCTTCGTGAATGCTTCCTCAGGTGTTATCTTTGGTATGGCAATGGTAGGACTTCTATTTTGAAGATAGACTATCGTGCTACATGCTTTTGACCAAAAATCTTTTGGTAGTTCTATCTCAGCTAGCATAGATCTGGCACTTTCCACAATCGTACGATTCTGGCGCTCAGCTACACCATTGAGAGCAGGAGTATGAGCTTGCGTAAACTGTCTTTTAATCCCACATTGATCACAAAGATCATTGAAGTCATTAGACTTGCACTCACCTCCACTATCTGATCTTAGGACTTTGATCTTCCTACCTGTCTGATTTTCGACCAATGCTTTGAAGCTCTTGAAGTTATCAAATGCATCTAATTTCTTCTTCAAGAAGTAGATCCACGTCTTACGTGACATATCATCAATAAAGGTCATGAAATAGAAGGCTTTACCTAAGGACATGGTCCTCATAGGCCCGCATAAATTTGTGTGGATTAAATTCATGATGTTCTTTTCTCTTGCAACACCCCCTTTATTGAACTTCTCTCGATGCTTCTTCCCATATACATAGGATTTGCACATCGATTTCAAGTGATCTTCTATGGTAGGCAATCATGTTACCATCTTCAATTTTCTCATCAAACTGAGGCTTCCCAAATTCAAGTGACCAAGCCTCTTATGCCACAACTTAGTTTGCGATGGAA
>MU832357.1:0-77210 GCA_029204225.1 Diphasiastrum complanatum | reverse complement strand
AAAATTCAAATCAGTAACACTTATTGTGGAGGTTCTAAAATCTTGAGCTGTAACACCCTAAATTGAGTAGTTAAAACGATCATGAATTGTGATCTTTAGAAAAATGTGACCCCTCAAATTTGATGTCAGTACACCTAGTCTGTACGGTTTGTATTTTATTTCATTTATGTATCCTTTAATCTTGTTTTATCCAGAAGGTTTTGACGAAGGGAATGTTGCTAGTCTTGTTAAAAGCAAGTCTATTTTGCCCTCTATAAAAACAAAAAACAAAAAGTTGGCCACAAGTGATGTTGCCAAAAAAATGGCAAATTAATCTTTGAAATCTATGTTTGTCTCTTGAAAGAGTGTTTTTTTTTTTGTTTCGTTTGTTTTTCACATAGGTTCTAATGAAACATCATAAAAACTGTCTCTAAAAATGATTTGCCCCATAAACATTGTCTTAATCTGATTAGTTGAATACAATGGAAATAAGTGTAAAACAGATAGTGGTGATGCTAAAAGGCTTAATTTCCTCGCTAATGGTTGCAATATATGGTCTGGACATGTCTGAATTGCTTGACATCACAATTGTGGCAAGCACTTATTTTCAATCACTCAAGTACTTGTATGCCTTCTTGTCTTATATCACTTAATCTCCCTAACATATCTCTATAGACACATTGATACGTTTGGTCATGAAGTGTGTGTGTTGTAGTTTTTTTTATGGCAGTTTAAAAGCTTACTATACAAGCTCAAACATTGTTTTGAGTTTTTTTTCTTTTGAACTTGAGGACAAATTTAATATATTTACGTTTATTTTATTTTACTTTATGGTTATGGTGGACTATTTACTTTTCACCTAAGTGGATAATGAGTGAATAACTTGTCGGATGTGGTATACTTTAAGAAATACCATGATAATATTTAACTTAATACTATGACTATAGATATTATTAGAGTTTCCTGACCCGATATCTACTTCTTGTACAATAACAATGGTATATGAGAGACTAGAAGATCTAAACTTGCAACATGGGATTTGAAACTTGTTTATTACATACCCAATGCTGGTGGTGCTTCCATGTCTTTAACATACACGTACTACTTATTGTTGGTGAAATGGTGAAACTGAAAAATACGACACAGGATGCAAAAAGAGGAATTTGACACAAGTTTGAATATCATGGTTGCTCAGTGTGTGTACTATGGAAGACTCTGATAATGATTAATTAACCATGTCTAAAAAGATGGATTATTTATCACAACAGAATTTATAATAGATTCAGAGTCGAAAGGTGTCAAGGACAATCATAGTTTCAAAAATACTGAGGTGTCTAAGGCAGCCATGCTTTTGCAATCGACTCAATTGACAAGTGTACTATGAGAATTGTTATTCGATTCACAACAGTAAAAGATAGCACCACAATAAAAGTAGAAACAATATCAACCATCCACACATGAAGTAGTGCACAAGCCTAGAAAGAGAGCTAGAGGTCATGACCCAAATATCTATGTCTAATCATGCTTTTGATTTGCACAAGTCTTCAGGAAATTGAGGCCTCCAACCTCTGGTGACACTTGGCATGCTTCTACATGACTAGCTTTTGTCTAGTTTTACATTGCTTTGTAAAACAAGCTATTTTATTGCATGAATTACCTAATGCAAATAGGCCTACTACTCACATGTGGGAACATGCTCCACACATGTGTGATTTACATATGTACATGAAAATGTAAAATCATCAAGCTAGATTTTGCATAGTTTTCACATGATGTCCAAATTGTTGAAAGCATATTAATGCATTTGATTTGTTGTCCGAACTATTGAAAGCATGAGTATGCATTTGATTTGTTCTTGATTAACATAACATTAGTCCATATTGAATGGTCGTCAATAAATGTAACGAAATACAATGCTCATTCACATGATGGAGCTTGCATCAGGCCACAAATATCACAATGAATAAGATCCAGATTGCCAATGACTCTATGAAGTTGGAATTTGGAAAATTTTGACTTAAATGCTTGCCAAGAATATAAGTCACACGTCTGATCTGTTGACTTGTTGATGTCTAAGCCTTTGACAAGATTGTTGTAGAACATATAGATACTGGATCTCATATGGAGATGTCCTAGGCGTTGATGCCATAGGGTATTCTTGTTAGAAGTAGGTGTAGACATAGATATTTCTTCTAATGAGAGGGCACAATCATAGCTTAATGTTTAGAGATGAGCATCTCTCTATATCCTTTGATAAAAACATTCAGATTGTTTTCTTGAATGATGCACTATTTTGTATTGAAGATAATGGTATGGCATTGATCAACAATTCTATTGAGAGATGGTAGTTTCTAGGCTATTGATGGATTGGTTTGTATTACTAGATAGTAGGTAGATAATATTGTGAAGATTTGTAAAAGTTATCCATGTTGAGTTAGGGGGTTTGATAACTTTTTTGTATGTCCTTCCATGTGTGAGTAGATGATAGGGCCAATCTTGGTCTAGGAGGCAACTCGAGCAAGTACACCTGTAAATTCATGATTAGGCCAAAAGTAAAGTTTGATGTGGCTTGAGCTAGCTTAGGCTTGCTACAAGTGTCATGATTAGGTTGGATGTGTGACTCATCCCTATGTGTTGCCATGAGATCTAGTGACCAATCAAAAGAAAATTTTTCACCAATTTGGTCCAATCAAGTTTGAGGGCTCATAAGTTACTCAACCAATCAAATTAAGAGGAGGAAAAGAAGGGTCCAATCATGTTTCACTCCCCTCTACCTCGAGTTCCTATTAGTATGTGTGGTAGATCATTCCCATACTTAGTTTTTTGAGATTAGATGAAAATATGCACTTGGATTCGCTCTCTACCAGAGAGCAAGAACTTTTTATTATTAATTTCTTCATCACAAAGTCTCCCACATGTGTGAATGTACTTTGGTGTATGGTTTATGAATGTTTCATTGTGCTTTATGAGATGTGAGAGAGAGAGAGAGAGAGAGAGAGAGAGAGAGAGAGAGAGAGAGAGAGAGAGAGAGAGAGAGAGAGAGAGAGAGAGAGAGAGAGAGAGAGAGAGAGAGAAAGAATTCTTTCTCTTTCCACGAGTTAAATCCTTTTATAGCAAGGACATTGAGGGAAACGACCACTATATCCTCAAAGAGTCACTATCAACACAGTATCTGGTTATCACTAACAAGAAAGAAGAGCCAAACTTCTACAACATCGATGTTGATAGCCCATTCTCATCTGAAACAACAAGAAATCATAAATTTCTAGTCTAAAGCGATGGAATACAGCTACTAGGGTCTCCTCGCAAACCATTGACCTCGATAGCCCAGATGAGAATGGCCCGACGACTTTTGGAGACATACCACCCTCAACAACCGATGGCCCAACGACTCTTGGAGACACAACACCCTCAACCACAACTGTCATAGGACGAAGTGTTCTTCAATGTATTATGTCAAAGCCATAATTGTTTCAAGAAGAAGAACCAAATCAAGCAAGCCAACATCTCTAATAAGAAATAAAGTGATGCAATTGCAAGTGATGGAGAAGGCTCTCTTATGGTATCAAGCTTCTCTTCTTCTCCTTTCAAAAAAAAATGGCACATGGTATATTGATAGTGAAGTTTCATCTCATATGTGTAGCTCCAAGGACTCTTTTTCCTCTATTATGCCTTATGGAGGAGTCAAGAAATCTATATACACTGCAAATGATTGTGAATGCAAAATCGAAGGAGTAGGGAGTATTCCCTTGAAAGTTCTATCTCTCAATAATGTGCTCTTTGTTCCAAAGCTCACTAAGAATCTTATAAGTGCTGGCCAATTGCTTGATAATGGCATTCATGTCAAATTTCATATTGACACTTGTGTAATCAAGAAAGGTGATGAGATTCTTGCATTTGGATCTCGATTTGGAGGGATCTACAAATTGGATCCAAGAGAGTGTGCAAACTCTTGTGATATTGCATATGTGACCATGCTTTCCAAAGAAGATTTATGGCATAGAAGATTGGGCCATCCCAACTAGAAATCTATGCATTCTATGGTCAAAGAAGTCAAAGCTATTGGCTTCCCAAAGACTCTATCCAAGGAGATCAACATGTGAAGCATGTGTTATTGCCAAGTCAGATAAGAAGCCATATCCAAGATCTTTTATCAAGACTTCACATCCTTTGGAGTTGTTGCACTCGAATGTGCATTTCTCATGAGATGTGATGGTGGTGGAGAGTACATCTCCAACAAGTTCCATGATTTTTGTGAGCAAGATAATCCTAGCTCAAGCAAAGGAGTTATGGTGGAATATTCATCCACCAAGAAGGCTTATAGAGTCTACATACTCTCTACTTCTCAGATTATTGAAAGTAGAGATGTCACTTTTCATGAAGACCAAAAATCTACCTTGGATGGGGCCGAGGTCAAGGCATCTCATGATGCATCTTCTATTATCTCTATTGATGACAATCAAGAAGTGATGGGGCCGAGGTTTGAGGAGGAGCATCCTCATGTATTCTCACCAAGAAGATCCTTGAGAGAGAGATCTGAGCCCAAGAGGCTCTCTTACATTGATAAAGGAAAGCAAGTGGATGTTGAATCCACCAATTACGCATTTTTATCTCTTTTGAAGAGCCAAGAAGTGTCCAAGAAGCACTCCATTCAAAGGAGTGGTATGAAGCTATAAAGCAAGAGTATGATACTTTGATTACCAACAATACTTGGGAGTTAGTGGATCCACCATCCAACAAGCATATTATTGGTTGCAAATGGGTGTTTAGAATCAAGTACAATCATGATGGCACCAAAGCAAGGCTATGTGC
This sequence comes from Diphasiastrum complanatum, assembly GCA_029204225.1. Lineage (NCBI taxonomy): Eukaryota > Viridiplantae > Streptophyta > Lycopodiopsida > Lycopodiales > Lycopodiaceae > Diphasiastrum > Diphasiastrum complanatum. Next base: position 72,419 of record MU832357.1, on the reverse strand, counting down.
AAAAGGATATGCCCAAATCCAAGGCCTTGATTATGAAGACAGCTTTGGACCTATTGAAAAGATGGTAACTATAAGAATCATCATCTCTATTGCTTGCTACTTCAAGTGGAAAATGTTCCAATAATTGGATGTCTCCAATGCTTTTCTTAATGGATACACCTTTCTTGCCCTAATATGTCAATCTCACCTAACCCTAGAGTTATTGCCTTTTGATGGTTAGGTTGATCAACTACCTCCATGATGTGAGGAGTTTGGTCCTATAATTAAGGAATCATTACAAACCTAACTAATCCTAAGGCTATGTTGCCATGAAGAGCCATTTGATGAGCATGTGAGAAACTAGCTCAAACTTGATGAAGACAGAATGACATACAAAAATACTAATCTTGTGCTTTCAAAAGCACTCGATATGTGTATGGAAATAGATCCTAAACACCTATAAGAGATCATAAAAAATCAATAAAACTGAATTTGAAAAACTCCTACTCACTTGGCAATTCTATGAGCATTGGCAATAGATAATGTAGCAATTTTGATTCAAATCACTACCAAATGGAAACCAAACTTGGATTTGGCTTTTTATTGATGAAAACTATCTCAAAATCACTTTAAAAAATAGGTGATCATGCCTACTTAAGGACAAATTCCTCTATGACAAAACTTTAATGTCAAAAGTGTAATATACACCAAGATTGTCTTTCTAGCTTCACCCTTTTGATCTTGACTTCAATCTTGCTCAAAACCTAATGAATCACTTGAAAAAGAAACAAAGATCAGTAGCCTAAGCTTTGATACCATGTCAAAGTTTCATGCATAAAGAAACAAACCTAAATATGCCAAAAAAATTTACACAATCTTCAGCTATGAAACCTAGTCAACATGTAGAAACATCTAAAAGATATTCAAACTTTCAAGTGAATGTAACATAATAGTAAACATGTTTTGGAGATATAGTAATATAAAAACTCAAAGAGCATAACATTCATAATGATGTAATAAAATTAGTTCATGATCATCATTCGTACAAGCAAGACAATATAGGAAATTCTACATAATGTAGAGACCAATCTTCCTCCTCCAATATCACCACCAAAATGAGGTATCTACATCAACTACTAAAATGGTGAAATGTTTAGATATTTATAGCTATCGTATCCGAATCTAGAAATAGGGTTAAGCCCTAAATCTCTACCATCCCAAATCAATGGTCTACATTAACTAGCTGACAATAACCACATAGTCTTATGAAATATATACATAATATAATAAAAGAATGTCAATTGGACCAACTTGGCCCCCTCCACATCATTTTCACGCATGTGGCCTCCACTTTGAATCTTGTTCAAACTATTTGAAGTTTCATATATTCGCAATTGTAGAAAGAGTCGCAAATGCTTCGACTGAATTATAGAATATTTGGGATTCAGTCTTATCCATTTATTAGGACAGTGTCACTTTATATGTTCTTCCATTAAAGTGTATTTCTTCATAGGGTCTTCGACGTAAGGCCTTCAACATGTATTTCTTCATATAGTGCTTCCTTAGTCTTCTTATGTATTTGAATTCGATTAAGTAAAGTTGAACATATTGTTTTATGACTTTACTAGGGTATCACAATTCATATATATGTGACCTGATTCAAAATTTGTCGTTGCTTGGTGCAAAGTACTTATTACTTTTGTCGACGAAATTTTTGAGAAGAACAATTGTTTATTTCATTAAGCAAAAATCGGAGATTTTAAACCTCTTCATACGATTCAAGGAGCATGCAAAACTCGAAACTAGTAAAAGAATCAAAGCACTAAGGTCAGCAACGGGGGAGAATACATCTCAACCAAATTCAATGAGTATTGTCTTAGCAAAGGCATTGAGCAATAATTTATTACTTCTTATTCACCTCAGCCGAATGGACTTGCTAAAAGGATCGAATCTTAATTGAAGCGGCTAAGTGTATGCTTGCTCATGCGACACTACCTAAATTCTTCTATGTTGACGTTGTTTCCACTATAGCTTATATTCAGAACTGTTAGCCAATATTTCCACACAAAAAATTGGGCTAATATTGATGTTTGTTTTTGCAAAATTGTAAAAACCGGCATGTAAAACTCGGCTAGTAGTGAAAAACCGGCATAAAATTGCCTATGAAACTGGGTCCCAGCCTGTCTTAAAAGTGGCTAGAGAAACTTTTGTGGCCTTAAAAATGTTCGGTAAAAATATTTTACGGCTTTAAAAATTGGCCAGCTACAAAAAAATAGTCGGCATAGTCGTGCTAAGATTTCACCATGTGCTGACTCAATTTCTACTAATATATGATCACCCAGTGTATTTTTCAGAGAAACTAGTCTGTCGAGGGAGCCCTGGTCATGAATGCTAATATAAATCGTGTTGGGAAGAAAGAAAAAAAATTGTCGAAGAAAAATTTCATTAAAAAATGAGACCAAAAAATGTTGGGGCAGTATCGAAAAATCATGGAATCCCTAACGACAAAATTTGGGCAAGTTCCGAAAAATAAGGAAAATGTGCGGGGCAAGTTGGTAACTCAATAGGGCAAAAATCCAACGAACAGGCCACCCCGTACATATTTTAAAAAATATAAGGGAGAGGACAAATGGGGTACTAAGAAAAATGAAGGCCACCTACAAAAATAGGGATTGACAAAGGGTACCACCCAAATTTGGATAATAATTGGCAAAAGACCTTGAAAGCTAAAAATCTTGAAGGGTGCACCCATAGCTTTTGACAAAAGTGACCATCTATGCTAGTTTTGGGTGTTGTTCTTGGCCATTAATCTATTACACGCTCTACATGTGCTACACATTCATGCTTCGAACAAGCTGTTTTTTCAAACTCAAAGGCAAACGACAAGTGTCAAAATGGATTCAAGAGATACGAGGGTAACATGGCACTCATGACTAGTTGGGCTCTTAGGCATTATGGTGACCTTGCGCACAGTTGAGATAAGCTGATTTTACTTACTACAAGTTATCATAGTTGTTAGTTGCCGAAATGTTGTTATTATAGTACTATATGTTGTGTTTGGTGCATTGGTAGTTCCATTCCGCACTTGGTGCATCATACAAAATGAACCATACTCATTTTTCATTATGAAATTATTCTTTTGTAGTCTGGTAGAGTAAGCAACCATTTTACTTGTAGTGAATATGCACTGTTACTGTGAAATCTTCCAGCTTTATAAGCTAGCGAGTATATTGACTGTCGAGTTAGCTATGAAGAATCGTCAAGTTGAAATCGTCGTTTCATTTTATTGGTTATGAGATTGTATTGAGAGTGAGCTAAATGGGCCCGACCTCTAAGAAATACTAGAGCGGGTAGTCCACCAAGCATGGCCGAAAGAGTCACAATTAGTCACTCGTGCCTTCGGTACTGTCTAGCGAAACGCCTAGACCTGAAGGATGACAAAGTACTCTCGTTCCACAAACAGAGCGGCATGTACAATTTACACACCACCCCACTCAGTTGTAGCCTTATTGTCTAGCTTTAAACCAACTATTCACACAATTCAGAATTTTATGACTCACATCATTTCAAAAAGTCAGTATTTTACAATCTTGTAGGTTCATTGTACCTGTACGCTCAATATTCGCTAGTGTTGCACTGTAATCATCAACTAAGCCCAAGCTATCTTCACATATAGAGTAGGGGTGCAACGCCATTTTCTGATAATAGAACTCTACCAATTGAGTGACCACCACTGACAATAGTAAACTCTCACCCCTCCTCCAACCATACTCCTGGAAGCCTGGAAGACTTCCATTGGTAGGAGGAGCACATGGATGGTTGAGCGGGCCATCAAGTGCGTCTGCCAGGAGACTGAACCTTTATCATGAAACATTGTTTGGGGCATAATTATCTAGACTAATGAACTATACGAGCTAGCCATTTGCGAGTTGACTATGGTGGTTGACCCGCCGAATGCTTGGTGCATCTGCCAGGAGCAATTTGATAAGAGAGTATTGTTTGGAATACGATGGCCTACAAAGAATACGTATTAGAAACTTACTGTTTGAATGAGTGTGTTGTCAAGATCGTCAGCCGCATGACCAGCTTTTAGTGCAAGTTTCTTGACTAGTGTCCCATGTTGATTTTGAAAACAATTACTCTAGTATTGAATGTCGAGGTGGTTAGCATCACGTAGTGATGTGTGCTGATCCCACATACAGAGTTTCAAGGGCATTCTTGTAGTTGATGACTGAATACCACCTGCTTTAGATAAGTCATCACTAAAAGGAACTGATAGAGAGGATCATAGATTTGATACTGATCTAGAACGATTATTGTTGGCATCATGTGGACCCAACAAATCTTATAGGGACAAGCGCCGACCAGATGAGGACCCTATGCCTACAATCAATCGATTTCTTCACCTAGATAGGGGTACTCTTATGCGGGTACCTATCTAGGAAAGGCTATTCAACAAACCTTGATGAAAAGATTAAGATTGAGTGACGTGAATTAGTAGAGTTGGTCGAGCAGCATATGAGAGATATGCATACAACATTGTTAGCTTTGACTCTAGATGTGAGACGATTTCGGAATCAACAAGAGTTGAGCATTTTGGATACATAGGTGTAGAAACTATATACCCACCACCTAGCATAATAGATTCCACCTACAAAAGTCTCAAGTATTGGCTGTTTGGCATTATAGAGAATAGTGCAATAACCAAAAGACCACAAATGCCAACCCCTGCACGTAGAAATAGTTGCAATGGAGGGAATAGTGACAAAAACCTTGCATTCATGGGCCATGAATCTAGAACGCCACATTATGCTAGGAGAGAAGGGAAGCTGACTACCCCCTTGAGCCATAACATATCTGATCTCCTTCTTGATGGGATAGACCAATCCACTAGGATATCGCAACCACCTAACATGTACATCTATGAATCTACTTGTTACCTCATTCGGGAGCTGACTATTGTCGAAGAAGCAGTCAATCATTTAGATTCTAATCTATGGGGAGAAGCTATGGATAGTAAATATTCATCTCTCATCAAAAACCAGACTTGGACTATTGTCAAATTACCGCTTAGCAGACATGTAGTTGATTGCAAATGGATGCTCAAGATCAAATATAAAGTGAATGGAAGTATTGATTGAATGAAAGCTCAACTTGTCGCATGAGGATTTTCCCAAATCCCAAATATCGATTAGTAAAGCATTCTTCAATCATACTTCTACTATCGTATGTTGCTATTGCGAATATGGAGATAGATCAGATGGATGTACATACATCTTCTCTAAATGGAGTTATCAAAGAGGATATCTACATGATACAGCCCAAAGGTTATCTAATCAATGGCAAAGAGAATCATGCATGTCGCAGTGCAGCAACTACATCATGATGAAAATGATCAACTTCTTCTATTCCCCAAAAGATCATCAAGAACTAGAAGATCACCAATCAGGTATATCGATGAGTCTGCAGCCTACCTAGTTTAGGAGCCGACGATTGTCTAGATCCAGCCGTAGGTGCCTCTACATGAGCTTCGGGAAAGAAAGCAATGCGCGAAAAACAAAAGGAAAAATTGTAGTGGGTTTCTTTCCTAACCTATCCTCAACCCAAGAGCTAAGCATTCTAGCATCAAGGAGATGAAGTTAGTTGTCATGCGTAGGTTTGTTCCGATGAGAGCGATAACATATCTCAGATTTCAGCATGAATGGAAGATCCACATCTAACTCTAACATCCATTAACCCTAAGCATTAACACTACAACCATTAACCCTACGCATCCATTAACAGTACATTCCACAATGAAGATAGCTTACTCTTTCTCTCTCAAAAAAGCATAAGAACATGCAATCCCAATAATAATCAGATCCAACAAATACAACAAAAGTATGAGAGATGGAGGTAAAAGATAGAGAGCAAGGACATTCACACATCCATTCCATAAGAGAACCAACCTGCTTGTATTGAAATGAGGATATGAACATGTGTATCAAACTCGAGTTTGCCCCTATTTATAGTAGAGAGGAGGGCCTTAGCGAGTATATTGACTGTCGAGTTAGCTATGAAGAATCGTCAAGTTGAAATCGTCGTTTCATTTTATTGGTTATGAGATTGTATTGAGAGTGAGCTAAATGGGCCCGACCTCTGAGAAATACTAGAGCGGGTAGTCCACCAAGCATGGCCGAAAGAGTCACAATTAGTCACTCGTGCCTTCGGTACTATCTAGCGAAACGCCTAGACCTGAAGGACAACAAAGTACTCTCGTTCCACAAACAGAGCGGCATGTACAATTTACACACCACCCCACTCAGTTGTAGCCTTATTGTCTAGTTTTAAACCAACTATTCACACAATTCAAAATTTTATGACTCACATCATTTCAAAAAGTCAGTATTTCACAATCTTGTAGGTTCATTGTACCTGTACGCTCAATATTCGCTAGTGCAGTGCGAAAGATTCCCCTTCGTTTGTTTCGTTTCCTTCGTTTGCTTTCACTCTTTTCGTTTCTTTCATAATCTTTTGTTTTGCGTCCCTTTGCGGTTTGCGGTTTGCAAAGGTATGTTTACGATTCGCAAATCGTTTGTGCTTTGAGTCAAGGCACGTTGACTGTCGCGAATTGTTCTCGTTCGACCTTCGCTTCGTGTTCATGTTGTGGCAAAGTTGCAGGAGTTCACCATTTCTAACAAGCTTAACTATTTTCAACACGTTTGCTTTTTTTGCATTTTTTCAAAAAATGAGAAGAGAGAAAATTGCAGAAGGTCCTCTATTTTTAAGGGTTAAACTGTTAAAGACAACTTCGCCAACTTTTTAAGTACTGCTTGAACTTGTTTTAAGGGCACCTTCAGCTTGTGAAGAATAAAAAGCTATCCAACTTGTCTATAGGGGTTGATGTGGAAAATCATCTTGCTTGTGTAGCTACAAAAATATCATTTTCTAGCATGTACAAACTCGCGCTACATGACATGCATAGTGTCTAGATGGTCATATTCACTTTGTTCCATTGTATACCACGAATTTTGGCTCTCCTATATATGTACATATCATTCTCATTCATATCTAATAATAAATCAAGCTTTGGTAATGTAATAATGTCAAAATTGGATCATGCTATTTTGCTTGTTTTGATATTCTCTCTCTAACTCGAGTAGAAGGTCTTCTTCATACATTCTTTTGCTTATGTATTTGCTCTATTTGTGAGGAATTAGTATTGCTTTGATCTGTAGCATTATAGATTGTGCTCTAGCCTCAAATCTTGTGGTAGATTGCAGGATTGCTCTACAGGTGTTCTATGTGCCATCACAAAGCATGGTCAAGATCATTCACACATTTCTTCTGGATCCCCACACGTGTGAACTTGCTAGAATTTTCACATGGTATCAAAGCCATACCATGCTTTGAATGCTACTAACATCAGGTGTATGAAGTTTTTTCTGTAAATTCAAGCTAGGAAGTTGTTTAGTAGTGTTTTGCCATCTTTTCTTGAACAGTTTTTTGGTGAATGAGGTTAGAACTAATATTTTCAGTCCAGAACAGAGGATGTACGGAATTCTGACTTTTCACATGTGTGAAAACCATAATACATCATTTGACTCTATCTCCTCTATGTTAGATCCAAAAATACTGACATTATAGCTTGTTGGAAAGCTAGAAGAGTCATCTTTTCATTGCAATAGTTTCATTTCATTCTGATGTTCCTAGTAGGAGTTATAAGCTCTTAAAGAGGGTTGGGAGAGACCCAAAATGGAAAAGAAAGGATAAGTGAAGGTGGTATTCATTCTATTCTACTCAACTATGGTTCTCTTTCTTTGTTTGATGATGTACCTTGCTTAGTTGAGATTTGCTTGTCTCAAAGATCAAGTAAGACTATTCTAGTTTTGAATGAAGTCTTTAGTTTGGAATTAATTCTTGTCATTTGTGACTTGATTATGTTTCCAAAACATCTAAAAAGCAAGATATTGTATCATCATTTTTATGCTCTTAAATTGAGTAAGAGCAAGTATGAGTTTAGTACTCATAGTTTGAAAAAAGGAGTTTTTTCATGTTTTGAGCCATTTTGTGAATTTCTTTTGAGAGTAATTGAAATATCCAATGAGGACACTTACATCCTTAAGAAAGTATTTAGCGTCAATTTGTTCAAGTTTGAGTATGGTTTCAAGATTAGATCCATTTTGGATAGAGTTCATAGTGTTTGGACTAGTGAAGCTAGTGAGCTTAATCTTGAATATTGCTCAAGGTACAATCTTGATCTATATGATCTTTGTGGTCATTATGGGGCTTGGAGGCCTCGGATTTTTCAGATTTTGGTGTAGCCAACTTCATGCATGTGGACTTTGCAATCCCAGGATCGACATCAGACATGCAGGAGGTACATTGGCATAGTGGCAGTTTGGTGGAATTTTTTTCAAAGGCATTTGGAAAAGATTTCTGTCAAAGAGATCTTATCATGGCTATGGTAAGGGTGCTGCTATGATGGATTCTTTGATCATCTTCAATTCAAACCCAAAGCAAAAAATCCACACACAAAAAGTTTCTTCGTCAACAATTTGACCAACCTTGGAGGATTTTCAAGTTCAAGTGATCAAGCCAAGTTGATAACTTTTTAGGAGGAGTGTGAAGAATAAAAAGCTATCCAACTTGTCTATAGGGGTTGATGTGAAAAATCATCTTGCTTGTGTAGCTACAAGTTGTAAATATCATTTTCTAGCATGTACAAACTCGAGCTACATGACATGCATAGTGTCTAGATGGTCATATTCACTTTGTTCCATTGTATATATCAAAGGTATGTGAATTGACCACATGACCTTGTAGATCTAGGCGAGTTTGAGTTAGGTAGATCTAGATTTGATGACATGCATAAAACTAGATGACATGCAAAATTAGTTAGTGTGCATGCATGCAACATGCAAGTCAGTACAAATGTTCTACACATATCCAAGTCATCTAGGGAAGTTACATGCAAGTACTATTTGACACATGCATGTAGTTTTGTAGGTTCATAGTTGAGAAATTGACATTTGGCAAAGTAGGTAGGAGTTAGGTGCAAATTCAGCATGCAAGTTGTTTGGTGTCGATATGGTAATAGTTTATACTTGATTAGATGTATGGAATGCACTGAATGCAAGGAGTACCACGAATTTTGGCTCTCCTATATATGTACATATCATTCTCATTCATATCCAATGATGAATCAAGCTTTGGTAATGTCATAATGTCAAAATTGGATCTCATGCTATTTTGCATGTTTTGATATTCTCTCTCTAACTCGAGATTGGTGTCTTCTTCATACATTATTTTTGGTTATGTATTCTCTCTATTTGTGAGAAATTAGTTTTGCTTTGATCTGTAGCATTCTAGATTGTGCTCTAGCCTCAGATCTGTTGGTAGATTGCAGGATTGCTCTACAGGTGATCTGTGTGCCACCATAAAGCATGGCCAAGATCATTCACACATTTGTTGTGGTTCCCCACACGTGTGAAGTTGTTGGATTTTTCACACCTATGTTAGACCTACGTGGTTTGCCACATGGCAAACCCTAAGCTTGCAAGACTTGCCACGTGGTAGACCTACGTGGCTTTTCGCGTGGTAGCCTATGACAAGATTGGAAAATAGTAGATCTATGACATGCCTATGTCGCTTGCTACACAAGCCTATGGTAGTTCTACGTGGCTTACGACATGGGTAGTATGTATATGTGTATGTCTACATGTATGTCTATATGTATGTGTATGTCTACGTGTATGTGTGTATGTTTATATGTATGTGTGTATGTCTATATGTATATGTATGTCTATATGTATGTGTATGCATATGTATATGTATATGTATATATATTTGTATATGTGTATGTGTACATGTATGCATATGTATATCTATTTGTCTGTATGTACATGTGTATTGTATGTGTGTGCATGTGTATGTGTATTGTATGTGTGTGTATGTGTATGTGTATGACAGTATGTGTGTGTCTATATGTATGTGCATGTGCATGTGTATGTGTGTATATGTGTATGTATGTGTGTGTATGTCTGTATCTATGTATGTCTGCATGTATATGTGTATGTGTATGTGAATGAATGTATGCTTGTATGTGTATGTGTATGTATATGTGTGTATATGTACATGTATGTGTATGTATGTGTATATGTGTATGTGTATTTGTATGTATATGTATGTATGTCTAGGTGTATGTCTATGTGTATGTATGTGTATTGTATGTGTGTGTATATGTATTTGTATGTGTATGCCTGTGTATGTGTATATGTATAAGTATATGTATGTGTATGTGTATTGTATGTGTATGTGTATGTGCATGTCTGTGTGCATATATGTGAATGTGTGTATATGTATGTGTATATGTATAAGTATATGTATGTGTATGTGTATGTATATGTATGTATGTGTATCTATGTGCATGTGTATATGTATGTGTGTCTATATATGTATGTATCTATATTTGTGTGTATATATATGTTGTGTGTGTGTGTGTGTGTGTGTACATGTGTGTATGTGTAAGTGCATGCATATGTATACATATATGTATATGTGTATGTGTGTATATATGTATATGTATGTGTATGTATATGTATATGTGTATGTGTATGTGATTCAGATGCAAGCTGGGGAGGAGATGTAGATACTTGTAAATCCACATCTTGATTTACATTCTTCTTCAACAGCAGTCCTATTTCTTGAAACAGTCGTAAGCAAACCTTTGTTGCTCTTTCCTCTACAGAAGTAAAATACATTACTATTTCTCAAGCTATTAAAGAAGCAAACTGGTTGAGAAATCTACTGTCAGACATTAGTCTGAATTAGTACACTCCTATAATTGTTTACGTTGGAATTGCTTGGTACAAAGGCACAACATTTCAAAAAAGGATAACTCAAAATGTGTTTGAAAATTTCACAAAGAGTATACGAGAATTTTTGGATTTGGTTGTGAAGGAAGTGCTTGCACTCAAAGAAGAGCAAGCATATGTGTGATAGTCATAGTGCCATTGCCTTATCGGCCAACCCTAGATTTCACTCTAGGAGTAAGCACATTGAGATTCGATATCACTATGTAAGGAGTAAGATTCTCGACAGAGAGGTAAGCTTGGCGCACTATCAATGCATGATGGCTCAAATAAGAGAAAATCCATCATATCTTTTGTTAAAAATTCACAATTCTAGCTTGACTAGTTTTTGGTCATATGACTTGTAAATAGTTAGATGGTCATGATGTGGCTTGTCACACGTGCCAAATAGCATAGGATTCCATTCATAAGGATGTTCTCAAGTAGACCTAAGTGATAGAACCTTTGGAATGAGTCCAAATCATGCTTTGATACAAGAGAGAAAAAGTAGGAGCTATTTCTGGTAATTTTTGCATTGTTGAGGGGATCTCCAAGATTCCAACCCTAACTTGGTAGGGATGAAAGATCCACCAAAACTAGCATTAGGGATAGGTTTAGGGCTACTCATACCTTCCCAAAACCATGATGGATCATGTATATATAGGTGATGATATCTCAACAAAATCAATCAAGCAATTTCATGATTTTTCTCTCATATTGGTACAATTGCTCTCTATGTTCATAATTGTTTGAGTTTTTGTGATTCCTAATGATTATAGGATTGAATGTAGGTCTGGTGTACAGTACTCAGACTGTGGGAGGCCGTACTTTCACACGTGTGAAGGCTTCTTCAAGGATTTGGGCCATTTAGTGAGGTTCAAGCATAGATTCTTGATGGATTTTGATGGTCCAAGTTGTGCTAATCTTATGAGATCATAATATCTTGTTTCCCTCATCATTTCAAGTGTTTTAGGATCCTTATTTGCTATAATTTTAACATGGCATCAGAGCCTAAAGGCTGAAATGAGCTAAATCCTTGTTTATCATTCAATTTGATCACAATTTTTTATCTAAAACTTGTGTAGATTGGATCTTAGCATCTGGATTCTAGAACTCAAAGTGAGTCAATTCCATTGGAGATTGGTGTTATGTGACTTCATTTGCAGGTGTTTCGGTGTCTAAAACCAGAGGCAAAGTTGAATTCAAGTCACATTACCAAGATAGCAACTTTTGCTTGCTCCAAGCATTGATTTCTAAGCGAGTTTTGGAGGTGATTTCATAGAGGAGGCTTTCTAGCATTCAAGGAGAGGGAAGATCAGAGATTTGGGGACTCTTCAAGGCTGTTCTAAGGTGTAAAGGACACCTCCTAAAGTGATTTAGGTTCAGTCCAACCATTGCTTGACCTATGCATCAAATTAGATCAATTTTTCATCAATTTTTGTTTGTGATTGGATAGTAGATTTTGTTGCATCCTCATTAAGTTCCATTTAGATCTTTTACAAGTGATTTTGGAAGTATATTAGGTTGCTGAAATTCACTCTTGATCAGATCATTTGGAAGCTTTTATGTTCTTATTAGAAAGAGGGGCAATTCTACTAGTCTACTACGGTGAGAAGAAGGTTGGAAGATATGCTCACGATAGAAATTGTGCCCTACCTGGCTTGAAGTCATCTACTTCTACTTTATGGTATGAAGTCGGGCCACAAATCCCAGTTCCAGTCATGCCGCAATTCTTTCCTCAGCACCAAGAAGAGACAGGAATAGATACGGGGTTAGATGCAGGCATAGACCAGGGTGGAGCACTTGATATACCACAAACAATAGACACTCAGTTTGCTGAAGCCGGTCCATCTTCATCAGGGGCCAGAGTGTTATTTTAAAAACCGGTCACCATCAAGGACCAAATTCAAAATTATTTACACCAGCATCCGCATATGTCCTCGAGGGGTGGATGGGTTATTAAGCTCAAAACCTCTGAGATAGAGGTCGGAAAGGAATTGGATAGGCTACCCGCATTGGGAGAGCAGCCAACATGGCACACAACCATTTTTGAGAAAGCTCCAGATTCTATTACGAGCTATGTTGCCAGCCCTAGCCAATTGTGAGTCGATCCTTATTATTTGCCGAGGTCACGTCGCAATAAATGAAAAGATTTGGGTGTACCAGTGGGTCAAGTCACAATCCACACCCCAAATTGGCCCATCATTCATCAAGTTTATAATTGACAAATATTCGTGGATTTTCTCAGAGCCCTCCAATTTTATGGTGCTGAGTACCGCAACTCGCCAGACCCACCTATGCGGCAATCGCTATCTTTGCCAATGATTTGTCCAAGTTGGCATCCACTGCTATGAGATGGAATGATTGCCTACCACCTTTGGCATTCAATCCAAATCTTCCCATGGCGTCAGATAAAGTCCAAGACCAGCTACCGATCGCAAGACTATATTATCGTGCAGCCATGTTGGAAGGTTCTTGGGAATCAAGATTTGTGGCCTGAATAGCTTCCAATTGGATTGTCGGAGCCAATAAGTGTTTTTTTCTACACAAACACGACTTTAATACAAATCACCTGGAATTCATGGAGACGGTGTAGTACCATCTCATCAAGGTATGATGCGAACAGAACCAGAGCCCGAAGTGAATAATCTCACGAGGTGTCGTGGAACCGCCACCAGTTTTGGTGGGAGATACTGTTGGAGGGTTTTCGGATCCCAAGGCAACCCTAACCCTAGTTAATAAGTAAGGGGAATTTGGCACTCTGCGTGTGTAAGTCCAACCCGATGATCACATAGTTATTTGATAATTAGAAAGTTAATAAAAGGACTTTAGGCCTTTTTGCGGGACTTTTAATGTCGCGGGCCTAAATGTCAAGTTAGTGAATAAAGTTGGGACTCTCACCAAAATTGGTTCAAATTCAAATTCAAATTGGTTCCCTCCAATTTTGAATGGGTTCTCACTCTTTTTTAAGTTTGAATAGTTAGGGAGGTAGAAATGGGCCAATAGGATTTTGAGGCCAAGGCCCTCCTTCCTAATATAAATAGGGGCAAAATCGAATTTGCTACACATGTTCATATCCTCATTTCAATACAAGCAGATTGGTTCTCTTATGGAATGGATTTGTGAATGTCCTTGCTCTCTATCTTTTTCCTCCATCTCTCATACTTTTGCTGTATTTGCTAATTGTTGGATCTAATTATTATTGGGATTGCATGTTCTTATGCTTTTTGTGAGAGAGAAAGGGAGAGAGAGAAAGAGTAAGCTATCTTCATTGTGGAATGTAGTGTTAATGGATGCACAGGGTTAATGGTTGTAGTGTTAATGCTTAGGGTTAATGGATGTTAGAGTTAGATGTGGATTTTCCATTCATGCTGAAATCTGAGATATGCTATCGCTCTCATGGGAACGAACCTATGCGTGACAACTAACTTCATCTCCTCGATGTTAGAATGCTTAGATCTTGGGTTGAGGATGGGCTAGGAAAGAAACCCACTACAATTTTATTTTCAGTTTTTAGTGGGCATATGTTACTACGTCTTTAATATTATGCTTTTACTTTTTCTTCCTCTTTTTGAGTTATCAAATTTGGTGCTTTTTGAATGGCCCAACATTTTGAAACTGCCAAAGAATGAGAACCAAATTTATGGATAAATTTCGAAGAAAAATGCCATAAAGAAACAAATTTAAAAAAGGCAGCTCACTCAACTCTGCTTTCTAGATTTGTTGTTTCTAAATTTGTTTGGCTTTTTTTTTCCAAAAAAATGGCTGAATCTTGAAAAACCACAGGTTTTCAATTTTGAAAGAATTCCTGCCGAGATTATAGATCCAGTCGTAGGTGCCTCTACATGAGCTTCGGGAAAGAAAGCAATACGCGAAAAACAAAAGGAAAAATTGTAGTGGGTTTCTTTCCTAACCTATCCTCAACCCAAGAGCTAAGCATTCTAGCATCAAGGAGATGAAGTTAGTTGTCATGCGTAGGTTTGTTCCGATGAGAGCGATAGCATATCTCAGATTTCAGCATGAATGGAAGATCCACATCTAACTCTAACATCCATTAACCCTAAGCATTAACACTACAACCATTAACCCTACGCATCCATTAACAGTGTATTCCACAATGAAGATAGCTTACTCTTTCTCTCTCAAAAAAGCATAAGAACATGCAATCCCAATAATAATCAGATCCAACAAATACAACAAAAGTATGAGAGATGGAGGTAAAAGATAGAGAGCAAGGACATTCACACATCCATTCCATAAGAGAACCAACCTGCTTGTATTGAAATGAGGATATGAACATGTGTATCAAACTCGAGTTTGCCCCTATTTATAGTAGAGAGGAGGGCCTTGGCCTCAAAATCCTATTGGCCATTTCTACCTCCATAACTATTCAAACTTAAAAAAGAGTGGGAACCCGTTCAAAATTGGAGGGACCCAATTTGAATTTGAATTTGAACCAATTCTGGTGAGAGTCCCAACTTATTCACTAACTTGACATTTAGGCTCGCGACATTAAAAGTCCCGTAAAAAGACCTAAAGTCCTTTAATTAACTTTCTAATTATCAAATAACTATGTGATCAACATACACATGCAAGGTGCCAAATCGCTCTCACTTATTAACTAGGGTTAGGGTTGCCTTGGGATTTGCAAACCCTCCAACACGCCCAGATTCTCAATCCACTATATAAGTAGTTAATTCAAATCGTTGTACAAGTTCTCTCTTCATTTCAATACAAGCATGTTGGCCCTCTTATGGAATGGATCAGGAATGTCCTTGCTCTCTATCTCTCTTCCTCCATCTTTCATGCAACTTTATCACATTCGATATCACCGAGAGATTGACTTAGATTCTTATCATGCTAGGTTTATCCATCTTATATCTCACCACAGAACATACCACTGCAAGAAATTACACTAGCTACAAAGCGTTAATATTCATGTTTAGACAACAAGCAATGTTTAGTTGTTTAACAATTAAATCTTATATAACAATAAGAACTGGATGAAGGATCAAAGATCATAATCAACTCGATTCATCTACTGTGTATGACAGAACACTGAAGTCTCAAAATTACATACACTCTCAACAATAGAACAGAATAAGACACAAACTCTCGATGATCCATTATAATAAAAAAGTAGTTACATATAGGAACATGTTTGAATTTGGAACACCCTTTAAACAGAAGGGCATGACGTTCTATATAATAAAAGCTTCTCCAATCTAAACTAATAAGGTATTGACATGTGTACAAGTTGCTGAGTTGGTACTCTACCATGTCATTCTAAGCTAATTACATGATTGCATGTGTATATTCGCAATTGTAGAAAGAGTCGCAAATGCTTCGACTGAATTATAGAATATTTGGGATTCAGTCTTATCCATTTATTAGGACAGTGTCACTTTATATGTTCTTCCATTAAAGTGTATTTCTTCATAGGGTCTTCGACGTAAGGCCTTCAACATGTATTTCTTCATATAATGCTTCCTTAGTCTTCTTATGTATTTGAATTCGATTAAGTAAAGTTGAACATATTGTTTTATGACTTTACTAGGGTATCACAATTCATATATATGTGACTTGATTCAAAATTTGTCGTTGCTTGGTGCAAAGTACTTATTACTTTTGTCGACGAAATTTTTGAGAAGAACAATTGTTTATTTCATTAAGCAAAAATTGGAGATTTTAAACCTCTTCATACGATTCAAGGAGCATGCAAAACTCGAAACTAGTAAAAGAATCAAAGCACTAACGTCAGCAACGGGGGAGAATACATCTCAACCAAATTCAATGAGTATTGTCTTAGCAAAGGCATTGAGCAATAATTTATTACTTCTTATTCACCTCAGCCGAATGGACTTGCTAAAAGGATCGAATCTTAATTGAAGCGGCTAAGTGTATGCTTGCTCATGCGACACTGCCTAAATTCTTCTATGTTGACGTTGTTTCCACTATAGCTTATATTCAGAACTCTTAGCCAATATTTCCACACAAAAAATTGGGCTAATATTGATGTTTGTTTTTGCAAAATTGTAAAAACCGGCATGTAAAACTCGGCTAGTAGTGAAAAACCGGCATAAAATTGCCTATGAAACTGGGTCCCAGCCTGTCTTAAAAGTGGCTAGAGAAACTTTTGTGGCCTTAAAAATGTTCGGTAAAAATATTTTACGGCTTTAAAAATTGGCCAGCTACAAAAAAATAGTCGGCATAGTCGTGCTAAGATTTCACCATGTGCTGACTCAATTTCTACTAATATATGATCACCCAGTGTATTTTTCAGAGAAACTAGTCTGTCGAGGGAGCCCTGGTCATGAATGCTAATATAAATCGTGTTGGGAAGAAAGAAAAAAAATTGTCGAAGAAAAATTTCATTAAAAAATGAGACCAAAAAATGTTGGGGCAGTATCGAAAAATCATGGAATCCCTAACGACAAAATTTGGGCAAGTTCCGAAAAATAAGGAAAATGTGCGGGGCAAGTTGGTAACTCAATAGGGCAAAAATCCAACGAACAGGCCACCCCGTACATATTTTAAAAAATATAAGGGAGAGGACAAATGGGGTACTAAGAAAAATGAAGGCCACCTACAAAAATAGGGATTGACAAAGGGTACCACCCAAATTTGGATAATAATTGGCAAAAGACCTTGAAAGCTAAAAATCTTGAAGGGTGCACCCATAGCTTTTGACAAAAGTGACCATCTATGCTAGTTTTGGGTGTTGTTCTTGGCCATTAATCTATTACACGCTCTACATGTGCTACACATTCATGCTTCGAACAAGCTGTTTTTTCAAACTCAAAGGCAAACGACAAGTGTCAAAATGGATTCAAGAGATACGAGGGTAACATGGCACTCATGACTAGTTGGGCTCTTAGGCATTATGGTGACCTTGCGCACAGTTGAGATAAGCTGATTTTACTTACTACAAGTTATCATAGTTGTTAGTTGCCGAAATGTTGTTATTATAGTACTATATGTTGTGTTTGGTGCATTGGTAGTTCCATTCCGCACTTGGTGCATCATACAAAATGAACCATACTCATTTTTCATTATGAAATTATTCTTTTGTAGTCTGGTAGAGTAAGCAACCATTTTACTTGTAGTGAATATGCACTGTTACTGTGAAATCTTCCAGCTTTATAAGCTAGCGAGTATATTGACTGTCGAGTTAGCTATGAAGAATCGTCAAGTTGAAATCGTCGTTTCATTTTATTGGTTATGAGATTGTATTGAGAGTGAGCTAAATGGGCCCGACCTCTAAGAAATACTAGAGCGGGTAGTCCACCAAGCATGGCCGAAAGAGTCACAATTAGTCACTCGTGCCTTCGGTACTGTCTAGCGAAACGCCTAGACCTGAAGGATGACAAAGTACTCTCGTTCCACAAACAGAGCGGCATGTACAATTTACACACCACCCCACTCAGTTGTAGCCTTATTGTCTAGCTTTAAACCAACTATTCACACAATTCAGAATTTTATGACTCACATCATTTCAAAAAGTCAGTATTTTACAATCTTGTAGGTTCATTGTACCTGTACGCTCAATATTCGCTAGTGTTGCACTGTAATCATCAACTAAGCCCAAGCTATCTTCACATATAGAGTAGGGGTGCAACGCCATTTTCTGATAATAGAACTCTACCAATTGAGTGACCACCACTGACAATAGTAAACTCTCACCCCTCCTCCAACCATACTCCTGGAAGCCTGGAAGACTTCCATTGGTAGGAGGAGCACATGGATGGTTGAGCGGGCCATCAAGTGCGTCTGCCAGGAGACTGAACCTTTATCATGAAACATTGTTTGGGGCATAATTATCTAGACTAATGAACTATACGAGCTAGCCATTTGCGAGTTGACTATGGTGGTTGACCCGCCGAATGCTTGGTGCATCTGCCAGGAGCAATTTGATAAGAGAGTATTGTTTGGAATACGATGGCCTACAAAGAATACGTATTAGAAACTTACTGTTTGAATGAGTGTGTTGTCAAGATCGTCAGCCGCATGACCAGCTTTTAGTGCAAGTTTCTTGACTAGTGTCCCATGTTGATTTTGAAAACAATTACTCTAGTATTGAATGTCGAGGTGGTTAGCATCACGTAGTGATGTGTGCTGATCCCACATACAGAGTTTCAAGGGCATTCTTGTAGTTGATGACTGAATACCACCTGCTTTAGATAAGTCATCACTAAAAGGAACTGATAGAGAGGATCATAGATTTGATACTGATCTAGAACGATTATTGTTGGCATCATGTGGACCCAACAAATCTTATAGGGACAAGCGCCGACCAGATGAGGACCCTATGCCTACAATCAATCGATTTCTTCACCTAGATAGGGGTACTCTTATGCGGGTACCTATCTAGGAAAGGCTATTCAACAAACCTTGATGAAAAGATTAAGATTGAGTGACGTGAATTAGTAGAGTTGGTCGAGCAGCATATGAGAGATATGCATACAACATTGTTAGCTTTGACTCTAGATGTGAGACGATTTCGGAATCAACAAGAGTTGAGCATTTTGGATACATAGGTGTAGAAACTATATACCCACCACCTAGCATAATAGATTCCACCTACAAAAGTCTCAAGTATTGGCTGTTTGGCATTATAGAGAATAGTGCAATAACCAAAAGACCACAAATGCCAACCCCTGCACGTAGAAATAGTTGCAATGGAGGGAATAGTGACAAAAACCTTGCATTCATGGGCCATGAATCTAGAACGCCACATTATGCTAGGAGAGAAGGGAAGCTGACTACCCCCTTGAGCCATAACATATCTGATCTCCTTCTTGATGGGATAGACCAATCCACTAGGATATCGCAACCACCTAACATGTACATCTATGAATCTACTTGTTACCTCATTCGGGAGCTGACTATTGTCGAAGAAGCAGTCAATCATTTAGACTCTAATCTATGGGGAGAAGCTATGGATAGTAAATATTCATCTCTCATCAAAAACCAGACTTGGACTATTGTCAAATTACCGCTTAGCAGACATGTAGTTGATTGCAAATGGATGCTCAAGGTCAAATATAAAGTGAATGGAAGTATTGATTGAATGAAAGCTCAACTTGTCGCATGAGGATTTTCCCAAATCCCAAATATCGATTAGTAAAGCATTCTTCAATCATACTTCTACTATCGTATGTTGCTATTGCGAATATGGAGATAGATCAGATGGATGTACATACATCTTCTCTAAATGGAGTTATCAAAGAGGATATCTACATGATACAGCCCAAAGGTTATCTAATCAATGGCAAAGAGAATCATGCATGTCGCAGTGCAGCAACTACATCATGATGAAAATGATCAACTTCTTCTATTCCCCAAAAGATCATCAAGAACTAGAAGATCACCAATCAGGTATATCGATGAGTCTGCAGCCTACCTAGTTTAGGAGCCGACGATTGTCGAAGAGGCACTCAGTCAGCCCGATTCTAATCTCTGAAAATAAGCTATGGATAAAGAGTATTCATCCCTTATCAAG
Source organism: Diphasiastrum complanatum (assembly GCA_029204225.1). Taxonomy (NCBI): domain Eukaryota; kingdom Viridiplantae; phylum Streptophyta; class Lycopodiopsida; order Lycopodiales; family Lycopodiaceae; genus Diphasiastrum; species Diphasiastrum complanatum. Next base: position 52,106 of record MU832357.1, on the reverse strand, counting down.
AACCAGACATGGACAATTGTCGAATTACCTGCTAGCAGAAACGTAGTTGATTGCAAATGGATTTTCAAAATAAAGTACAAAGCAGACAGAAGCATCAATAGAAGAAAAGCCCGACTCGTTGCTAGAGGATTTTCTCAGGTATACAACGTCGATTACTTTGAGACCTTCAGTCCAGTAGTCAAGCATTCTTCTATTCGACTTTTATAATTGTTTGTTGTTGTTGCAGATTTGGAAATACATCAAATGGATGTACAGACAATATATCCCAATGGAGTTATCAAAGAAGAAATTTACATGGTGCAACCCAAAGGCTATATTATCGAAGGTAAACACAATCATGTGTGTAAAATCTATAAGACACTTTATGGCTTGAAGCAATCTGCTCGAGCATGGTTCCAAAGGATCAATACCTTACTTATTGATCACAACTACACACAGATTCAAATGTTTACGTAAAAGTAGACAAGATAATGCTATCTTCCGAGACCGACCTGTGCGAAGCTCATTTTTGCCTAGGAATTCAAATCCACAAAGATAGAAATCAGAAGTTGATCTACATTAGTCGGCAGAGATACATCTACAATATGTTAGTCAGATATAATCAAATTAATTGCAAGTTAGCTCTCTCACCAATGGAACCAAGTCTCAAATTGTCGAAGGACCAATGTCCTCAAACAATCAAAGAGAAGGACAGATGCGTGAGTATCCTTATCATTCGATAATAGGATCTCTGATGTACGCAATGATTTGTACCAGGCTAGACATAGCTTTTGCAGTCAGCTCCCTAAGTCAGTTTATGACTAACCTTGGTATAACACATTGGAAGGCTCTTATCAGAGTCATGAGATATCTTCGAGCTACTATTGACTTTTGCATTTGTTATGGAGTAGTCAACAACGACAAACTCAATTTACTCGGTGGTTACACAAATGATAGTTGGGCAGGAGATGTAGACACTCGTAAATCCACTTCTGGATTTATATTCTTTCTCAACAATGGTCTTATTTTCCTGGAACAGTCGCAAGCAATCTTCGATAGCTCTATCTTCTACAAAATCAGAGTATATTGTAGCCTCACAAGCTACAAAGGAAGCAATTTGGTTGAGGAACTTACTTTCAGATATCGGTCTGAATCAATATGCTCCGACATTATTATTTTGTGATAATCAAAGTGCCATTGCCTTGTCAGCCAACCCTAGATTTCATTCTAGGAGTAAGCACATTGTAATTAAGTATCACTATGTCATAAACAAAGTTCTCGACAAAGAGGTCAAATTGCAATACTATTGGACGCAAGATATGACAACATATATTTTTACCAAAGCATTAAGCTTGGATACACACAACAAGTCCTGTGCAAAACTAAGTTTGAAGGTCAAGGCAATCACAGATTCAGATTAAGGGGAAGTGTTGGACTATTCTCCTACTAATCGACTAATTGACATTTTAATCTTTGTCTAATATTATCCAGACCTGTAGTTTTCTTCGTGTTTCTACATAGTTTGCATAACTACTCGGAAACGACTCACAGTGTCGACATTTTTGGGATTTTCGTCTTTCAAGATTTTTCTCTCACGTCGATTTTTTTTGCAAAATGCCAGGTGCCTCAAATGTTAAGGAAATAACTTTGGTAAATATCTTCGCATTTTTCACATGACAATTTACATTCATTTCTATAGAGTAGACAGACTGTTTATGACCAAATCCATCGACTTGCATTAATTTATCGACAAGTAATTTTTGAGAAGTCCTAACTGGATGGATGCCAGCACATCACAACCAACTGGATGACGCATTTGACGACCTAATGCTTAGTATAAATAGCTGCTCATATTTCTACATTTAATAATGAAGGTCAAAATGATCAAGAAGCATAGTTAGCGCTCTCTCTCAAGCTTGAACACTCTTGAGCATTCTAGCTCAGTTCTTTAGTGTTGATTAGAGATTGCTATTGCGCTTACTACTTATCAGTAGTTGTGCTTAATTCAGACTTATATTTAGTCGCTCATAGATAACTTAGAGTACGCGACTTCGATCCGCAACTTGTTGTACTCATTTACATCAGTTTCGTTTTCATACTGACTTTATACTATATTCTTATTGCGTTCAGGTTCGTATCAGAATGTATGCATCTCTCTAGTTCTTCGCGATTGATTATTTGTTTGATAATTCAATGCTTTAATGTTTTGCTACGTAATCACTATAGTACTAATGATTTCAAAGTTAGTTACTATAAGATCGAACATGATTTCTATCACGAAATTGATAGGCGTAGTCATGCATAGAGAGAAGAGGAAGATAGTTTATTCCGTTGTGCATGATAGGTTTCAATTCTTGTCACTCAAATTCTTTTTATTTGATTCTATTCAACCTATCTTTTCACACCTCTTTCCAACACATTCTTCAAGCACATCAAAGATTGCCATTTCTTAGAAATTTATATGTATGCTATGCACACTGGAGACATTTTCTAATTGGGATAGGATGCATGGTTCATGTTATTTTATATTATCAAATATTTTGGTCTTCTGTAAGCTGATGTATTGTTTATCATTTTTCTAACTATTGAAGGTGTGTAGCCCTTACTTTTCTCCCATTAAATGTGAGGTTCTAATCTTTCCTTGAATGGAAAAACCCACATGCCACAGGGAGGGAATATGAGGTGACATTTTGAAATAGGACATAACCGCAAGGTTCAGGTATTGTAATTATCACATTTAACTCTAACTATAAAAGTATTGCAATGAATAAAAAAAAATGAATGCATGTGATTTTAAGTACAAATTTAAGATGTAGGTACTAGGCTGTATGATCCAAGAATATTGCATAACAATGTGTGTTGTTGAGTGAGCATCATTGATGACTCATTTGTGCACTCATTGATTACTCTCCTTTGTGATTACGGGCTTAAGTATGAATACAAACATATACAAGTCTTTTACTATTGGTCTTTTGATATTATCCTGATTAGATTTGTTGTCATGCTTGGAGTCTCAAGTTGGTTTGAGCATGTGTGGATAGTTGTTGTCTGGATGTCTACGATCGCAAACATACACTACAACAACCGTCGTGATTTCTGTCGCGATCTACGATGGATAATTGCGTGTTTAATTTTTTTCCATTTGTCACGGGCATCGCAAAATATGTCGAAACAAGGTCGTCGGATTCCAACAGCTGCAAAATCCGTCGCAATCTGACACATCTTCAAAATTAGGCTGTCGGCCAACTTACTCGGACGGTTAAGGCCGACAGGGACTCCAACGTCCACGTTGGACTTCAGACTCCGACGTCCACGTTGGACATCGCAAATCGGCATCCACGCTGGACATCGGAATCCAACATCCAATTCATCATTCCAGTTGATGTGGGCCGAAGTGGATAATCTGACATGGACGTCGTAGTCCGACAAATTCAAGTGCGTCGGAATCCGATATTTGCCATTGCTCTCGACTCCCATTAGCACACACTCCATGACTAGAGATATCTCCTAGATATGCATGGGTTTGTACCATCCACCAACTCCCAGGTAGATTGAATGTATGATAAAGGGCTCTCCCACCTCTATGTACATAGTACAAGTGGATCCAACCTCAAGCATGATCCATGGGTAGATCCGTGGTACTTTGACGTGATGACGTGGATTTAGAAATGGCAACGATGCAAGAGCATTTAAAGTACTCAATTCTTTCCCTAGCTGAGTGAGGTGGAAAAGGATGATTGATGATGATATTATTCGATGAATTGATGACGAATGGTTGGAGATGAATATAATTGTTACCAAGGTGGTGCATGATCTATGGAAAATCTCTTAGATAATATTAGTTGTGACGATTGGTACATTGTGGTGTGTAGCGACAGGATTCCCAATTCAACTTTGATCCAATGATACCATGTCAAAAAGTTGAGTATCTCATATTGGTCTCAAAATTTACTAGCACTTGAAGTTTGGTATGGGTGAGTGTCATCATAAGTGATGGGTCACTAAAGCATCCCCACCCATGTGGCAATTGACCTGTAAGCAAAACAAAATGTGTTGACATTTGATTTCTGATGTGTTGTGAGATTGCCTATATTGTCGGTGAGTGAGTTGGTCAATAGATTTGATTGATGAGAATTTGGATAACTCACATTTCTTCTTAAGAATATGACATGAGGAATATTCATGAAGTCCCATCAGTTTACTATGGAAAGAGAGTTTGGAATGTTTCTTATGCATCTTGAGTTGTGTTTTTGAACATACACTAATGGATTCTCTAATGATTAAGTATGATTTGGAAATTTGGTAAATCGTGATTCATGAATCATGATTCATGAGTGTTTATGATTGATGAATTAGAAATATGTATGTGGTTATTATTAGAAAATTATGTGAAAATGCAATATGAATTAATCATATAATTTGTTGACTTGTTAGGAGAGAAGTTGGCTCTTGGGGCTTAAGTTGCCCAAGATTATAGGGCCAAGATGACTGTTGGCACAGACTACCAAAGGCTTAACTCTTAAAAAAAATTGTGCACCACTAAAAATGACTTTTACACAAAACTCAATGAGGGCAATGAGTTTCAAAAGAAATATGAGGAGATAAGTGCAACAAAACTCATTCAATGCGAAAAGTTTCATGTTAGTCCCATATCTCAACCACCCTTATGAGAGTATTGCCAAACTTATGCCTAGTGGCCTTTGAGGCTAAATTAGTGTCAAAAATCAAGTAACTATCTTATATGTGCATAATGCTAACAAATACCAATTTTTTCACATAAAGGTTTTCAATAGCATCCAACTGGCTTAAGTGATTAGCTTTGACTTTTTGTTTAGCTCCCATTAAGGGAGGTTGTTTGTCTAGGCTCAACAAAGGCATGCTATTTCATTAGGTCAAATCGGCTCAAGTGTTGCCTTGTTGGTTGGATATCTGGCATGTTGACTTTGTTGCCTATGGGACGAACTCTGACATGTGATGGCTAACTTGCTTGGGTGGATCTTTACATGTTCTGTAGATTCTTAAGTTGGCATGATACCAATTTAGGCTTCCATACACTTTTGAAAGATGTCTTCATGGAATCGTCATCCCATGATGTAGTGCACTGCATGTTGGTATGCTAGTGCAACTAATCGAGCCGATGAACTCGAGTAGCTAAGTTGGCTATCCCTCACACCACTTGACATGCCACCACAATAAAAGGCAAGTTAGATAAGACTGATTCTCATGGTAGTGAGAATCCAAACTCGCATCTTGACTTGTATATGCGACGAGACGTGTGGGTGCCCAGGTGCTAAAAAATGATTGTTTGTAGAATGTAAGTGATGTAGATGCTAATGCTGATGCAATGTATTCCATTGCCAAGAATATTTTTGTTTGGTCCATGTGTGATTCGGTGGTGTGGTGTGCTTGAGTTGGCCTTGCCCATCAAGGTTCGATTCTATGCCCACACCCCGTTTGATACTTAGGCCAAAGCTTTTGAATTAAAAAACCATTTGTTTTTGTTTTGCAACAACCTAATTGGGTACTAGGTCCAAAACTAGTAGACCATGGACAAATTTTACAAGGGGCATTAAGGGGTCCAAGGCATATCACATTAGCCTCAAACAACAATCTAAATGAAAGACGAAGGGCATGAATATCAACCTCAAAAGACAAGCATCAACTACAACCTCCAAGGGCAAAGTTCAAAGTTCATTAAGATAACAACATATTTGAAGGGCAAAGTTCATAGTTTATCCACATAGCACAATACTTGAAGGGCAACCTTCAGTTTATGTTCAAGCAATAACAAGACCACAAGAAACAACTGTAGCAACAACAAGACCACAACAAACATCCATAAACTTTCATCTAAGCTTTAACAAGGCCTCGAGCGAGTGGCCTTCAAGCTTTGTATAACAAACTATGTCACCATGGCACAATATATTCTCACATGTGCCAATAACAACGTAGACATGGTGGGTGAACCCTCAAGCTAGACGTTTATTTTGATGTTAAGGATCATTAATTTTCAAAAAAATTCTTTTTAAATTGGAATATTTTTAGTTTACTATCATCTAAAAGGCAAGGCTACAAATTCAAAATTAATGATGTTAGTACAATATGCTCATTGAATTTTCTATTTACCAATGTGTTATGGCATTATGAAAAGCAAGGCTGAATGTTAAAACTATCACTACAATATGAGTGCAAATGGACAACAGATGCAAACAAATGCTCAATCTAGGTATCACATGATGGTCTTCGGAACATAAGACGTTGGTTGGTTAGGAAGCAATGCTCATGCTCTTTTGTCTTGAGGATGAGCTGATGTCATCACATTTCTTGATATGCTAGTTTCGTCTTCTATGAATCCTATTGGAACTTCACCAAAGAAAACTAACCCCTTCTCATTTAGACTACTTTATTGTTAGTTTCAAAATTTGTTGTGGATGATTTGGATGAGGAGGAAGCACATCAAAATCTTGGATGCAATAGATTCACCAAGACTCGATAATTTAACTTGATACCATTCATACATTCGGTAGGTTACTCGCACATGATGTATATTTTGAAAAGCCTTCCATTTTACACATTGCCTTCAAATTTTGGTACTCTTAATTTAACATGATGTGTAGTGGGTCTCCTGCATGGAGTACGCTTTTTGTTTTTATTTTGATTGTCTATGCACATCCAGAAAGTATAAATATGCGTGCAACTTGGCTTGGGTGACCAATTTTTGTGGTTTTGCTATTTATGTATCTTGTACAGTTTGTTGATGATGGAATAGTTCATTTTGTCGACAAGGAAATTGGTTGCCTAAATTTAAGATCATAATTGACCTTATTGGTTGTAGGGCTTTGTGCGTTCTTCTCTAGAAGAGGTGACATTTCGCACTGAACTAGGTCACACGTGTGACGTTCATTGGAAGAATAATTTACGAGGTGCTTAGTAAGAGAGACCTAAGATTCCATAGGAAAGTAGGTAGTGAACAAGCCAAGGAGTCTAGAATCTAGCCATAGAAAAGAGAGCTCAAGAGAGACTTTAGGTCATGGGCCATTGGGCATCTTCTTCCAAAAGGCCAAAAAATCAAGTCCCCCCTCTCTCCCCCTCCTTACTCATGAGCCATCAACCCTTTTAAATTTTTTTTTAAAAGGCATGCGAGCATCATCAATAGATGAAATCGCACGCCTCAAATTTTGCCACATTGCATCCGATGGACCATTGCAACTCTTCCAAGTGGCAATCAAACATGTGGCGGCTATTCGAGGGATGGGAGGGAAATGAAATGTTATCGATAGTGACACGTGTCTGACATCCAAGTGGTCTTATGTAAAAAATAGCATAGCACGGGCAGGGCAGGCTTGGAAACTAACCTTTCGGATTGATGGGCTGCACTAGTCGTTAACGTTCATATGACGTGTATGGCTCGCTTCGAGCTTTCAATTGCAAATTGGCAGAAGCTGTGGTGTCTAATTTCTGGGTCTTTTTTCACTTACCTTTCAAATGGAAAGGTGGAGTCGGGAATAGCCCTTCAAGAGCGAAGGTTTTGGTCTGTTTTGAAGGGAGCGTTGACGTGCGGCGATGTGATTTGCAAATTGCAACCGGGGCTGGCGCAGCCGCTGCGGCACGGCGGATGTGGTCCCACCAACAAGCGCTGCTCCCTCATGCCCCCCGAATCTTACTAGCCTCACCACCGTTGGATATCACCTTCACCATTCCGATGCGGCCACGTGTTTAATGTAAATCATCCAGAAATGTCCATGTGGCAGCATTGCCACGTGCCGAGCATGCAACTGGGCGGCGGCGAAAGCACGTAGCGGCATGGGGAGGTGCCAGACACAGAAACAAAAGAGGGACGCTTTTGCGGTCGACCACGTGAATGGTAGCTACACGTCAAAACTGCCACCTGGAGACATTTAACCGGCGGATGTCTGACACGTGGATTAATCTCCACCATGTCGAGAATATCCAACGGTGGCGGGCTCACATTTGTAGTGTGCCATAAAACCCACCACTGCAAAGAGAGAGAAAGAGTCCCGTTGTCGAAGAACAATACGATAACCATAGAACATCGACGAGAGCGAGAGAGAGAGAGAGAGAGAGAGAGGGGGAGGGGGGGGGGGAGGGAGGAAGGACAGAGTCGTATTTCAGTAGAAGAAGAGTGAGAGGGAGGCGGCCATAAGAAGGGTAGGAGGACTGGATGAAAGGATGGATTGATGCCATATCAAGCTCTTCTCTTGTTTTCTTTCCTTGTGTCTTTGCAAAAGCAATGAGCTGTATTGGGTGGCCAATGGGGATCGCAAACTCTAGGTGCAGCGGCAGTAGCAGCTGATTTGAGGGTAGGTACACTAGTGTGCAGAGCCCTTAACTGCAATATGTACATGGTAGTTGATGGGATAGCGGACTCACTGACTAGCTTTTACTAGTAGGGCTTTCATTTCAAGCCTGCCCTCCAATCCAAGACAGGCAGGCATATATGCGTATCACTCATATAGCCTTTCGCTCTTGGGTTGTGCTTTTACTTTGTTTGCAATGCTTTCTGCTTAAGTTTTCTTAGTTCAAGGTTGTTCTTCAGGAGCAGAGAGCAGAGGCAGAGTCTTGTGTTTAAGTTGTCATCCTCAGCCAGCTGCGTATTTACTGGCCTTGATCTGCGTGTTTGGCGAAGCTCTGAAGTTTGTCCTTGTTGGGCAGTTTAGATCTGAGGAAGTATTCAACTCTGTTGGATCTAAAGCAGATTCTTTCGTCTAGAAAGGTAAGCTTTTCATCCCCCTTGGTGATTCAAAGCTCAACGTTAGCTTCGTGTTATTAGATTGAGATATTCTTGAGAATGGCTCAAAGTGATGTTTTATGTATTGGAAAATGGATTTTCTAGCAAACTTTCCCTTGTGCAACGGCCTTTGAATTATGGCAAGATCATTAGGCTAAGCCATTGAACCTAGTGCAAAAGTCATTGGAAAATCCTTTTCGAAACATAAATGTTGGCAAAGCTCAAGGTTGACGCTCTCGTGACTGAAATTTTTTATGGTCCACATAGTATGATATTTTAGTAAGATGTGTGTTATGTCGCTCTTTAATCCTGATCTCCCCACATTATTTTTACCAGTTCTTATGAAAGATTTAGAAAAAATTGAGCAGACGGAACTTTGTCGGATTCCACCAAACTGAGTCTATCTTATTTTTTTCCTTTGGATCTTATAGTAATAATATACATATATATATATATACATATATATATATATATATATATATATATATATATATATATATGCGTGTGTGTGTGTATTCAAAGGGCCTTCATCCCCATCAGTGCTCGTAGAAAACTTTCAAGCAAACCTTATAGAAAACGTTCAACACTTCAACATAAGTTGTAAATCACTAGCATGAAACCTGTAGCTTGGGAATTTCTTACAAAATTCAGTGAGGTAAAAAACTTAATTAATCTGGAAATTGGTCTTCTCACCAATTGGCCTGTTACACTTTGCAGAGTTTTTTGCTACTGCCAACTCCGATTCATGGCCGACTTTGCGTCATTTCGACAATTGGCCTATAAGACAATACGAGTTTTGCGTGATCATGATTCTCATAGTTTTGCCTAAGTTCAACCATTGGCCTGGAAGACTTTATGGGTTCTTGGGAGCATAGACTCACATCTTTTGTGTATGATTTTGCCTAATTTCAGCAATTGGCCCGTAAAACTTCATGGGATTTTTTAGAGCAACGATTTCCTTTTGATTTGATTTTGTCTGATCTCAAAAACAGGCCTTTAGTCTTTTCTTGTTCCTTGCAACCAAGACTTATGGGATTTTGATAGCACACTGTTTCTCATTCATGTACGATTTTGCCTAATTTCTACAAAAGGCCTATAAGACTTCATCATTTTTTTAAGCTCTTATTCCCATTCAGGTATAATTTTCTGTGCAGCGACGGCGATTTGGATTATCTGCTTGAAGAATGCTGAATTGGCCCCCACATTGGAAAGCTAAGCAATTTCTCAGAATAATATGCTTGATGATAGTGTAGAATTTTGATTCAATCAACCATGCCGAGGCGGCGAAAGACACCCAAGGAACTGGAGGAGCAGGCTAACCACGAGGCAGCAAAGCAGGATGCTTCTGAGTTGGTGCTTCCAGCTTCCCAACCTGGTAAAAATCATGAAGCAAGATATCAAAGAAAAGATCTGGCGATGGATGTGGGGCTTCCGGTTGCCCAGCCTGGTAGAAATCCTGAAGCTAGATATCAAAGGAAAGACATGGGGTCAAATAACGCAGGCAGCAGAGGTAGACCAAATGCTGATCAGAGCAATCACACTGCAACTAGGCAGCAGCAGCATCCACCAAGGCGCCCACAACGTGAAGCTGACAATGAAAATTTTGCTTTCAACCATGTGAGGGAAGTTTCTCCAAGTATTGTGGCACTGGGAGGGCAGTTGGGTAATCTGGAAATAGGACGGGTAGCTCCGGCTGTGCCCTATGGCTTTCCTGCAGTGGAGGAGCCAGCTCTTGATTCTTCTATGGCTGTGGCACCCCCTATTTCCACTAAAACCTTGAGGTTTCCACTTCGCCCTGGGCAGGGCATGACTGGAACAAAATGCATTGTGAAAGCAAACCATTTCTTTGCAGAGCTTCCTGACAAAGACCTTCATCATTATGATGTAAGTCATAGCTTCAGTCACTAAATCTAGATAAAACTAACTTTCTAGTTTGTTTCAAAGGTTGCTGAATAACTTCACTTTTTGAGCTAAGGTTTTGTGGAACAGGTTGCTATTAGTCCAGAGGTGACATCTCGTGGTGTAAACAGAGCGGTTATGGAGCAGCTCGTTAAGATCCATCGATATAGTGCTCTGGGCTCTAGGTTACCTGTCTATGATGGCCGGAAGAGCCTCTACACAGCAGGCCCTCTTCCATTTAATTATAAGGAGTTTCAAATCAGTTTACCTGACGAAGAGGAGGGTAGCACTACAGCCAGGTATGCTGTCACTCTTTATTCAAAAGCCTTCAACCTGTAATACTTCCTTTGTATGTAAAAAGGGAAAAAAGTTTCAATTCAAAAAAATTTGACTTGAAAAGAGTCATGTTACATAAAATTTGTTACATTCCGCACGACTTTTGGAGTTGCTCTAATACTTTGATACTGAATAATTTCCTTGTTTATGCTGCAGGAGGGATCGACAATTTAAGGTGGTTATTAAGTTTGCGGCTCGTGCAGACCTACACCACTTGGGGCAATTCTTGGCTGGGAGGCAGGCGGATGCCCCTCAAGAGGCCCTTCAAGTTTTAGATATTGTTCTGCGTGAACTCCCCACTCATAGGTACATCAATTTAAGAGCATGGCCGAGATTTGCCGCTATTGTTTTTTATCTAATGCGTTAATCCATGGGCATTGGAACCTTGTAATTTTAAGCTAGAATATTTTTCTAGGTATTCGCCTGTTGGACGATCTTTTTACTCTCCACAACTTGGAAGACGACAACAACTTGGAGATGGGCTAGAAAGCTGGAGGGGATTTTATCAGAGTATTAGACCAACGCAAATGGGCCTATCTCTCAATATTGGTGGGTTCTTTATTGACAACAATTCAGTCTTATATTGTTGACTTCTTGTTGAGTAGTATTTTAGCATGAATGGTAGCGTAATAACCCTTCAAGATTGCTAAAACATCTATATGTTGTTAACATCCAAGAGTGTGCTCTAGCATGACCTGAGTTTGTGCTTGGATTGGTACTTTTCTTGCAGATATGTCATCTACTGCTTTTATTGAACCATTACCGGTTACAGAGTTTGTGGCTAAGCTATTGAATAAGGATTTGAATAGGCCCCTTTCTGATGCCGATCGAATCAAGGTGCATATTTCGTACAATAGAATGTTCTACTGGCTAGGCTGATATATTGAGATTTCGCTCGCACATGGAACTACCTAGATAGTAAAGGATTTTGTACATAAACTTTTGTGAAGCGTTTTCAAAAATGTGGTTTCTTGGCTCCTTTACTCACCTCAGTCTTGAGTTCGCTTTCACCAGGCCAACATGGTATACAAGACAATGAAAAAGGAGGGAGGAGATCGAGAGATTTTCATGATTCTCTTCAAGCCTTTTTCTCATTGTTCTCTTTGCTTTGACTAGTTAATACTCTTGCCAAGATTAAAATGCAACACATAGCAATTATTTATTTATCTAATTTGAAATTTACCTAGAGGCTAGATCATTGTAGCAATTTTTTACAACATCATTGATATATTGAGAAAATTATAAGTAACTTTGTCAATTGCCCTTACAACTTCTTACATTAACCTTTATTTTTTTTATTTGAATCTTGATAAAGGATAAACAATTTGTTGGAATATCTCATAGTTGCAGCGAATCGCGATTCGCTGTGTCTGCGATTCGCGGGTCGCGATTCTGCGAATCGTGATTCGCGACCCAGAATCGCCAAATTTTTTTTTTTTTTTTTTTTTTTTTGTGGAAAAATAGCTTATTGCTGAAATTTTTTTAGGGGATCAATGGTCAAACCAGCGTTTTGCCTCTCAGAAGTGCAGTAGATGAGGCACAAACAAATGTTATTTTCAGTAGCTATCCGGTTGTCATTTGCTCTGGTTTTCAGTAAATGTTAATGCTACAGTTTGGACTATCAACTGTATGGATGATGATCACTTTTGCAATTGGTTCACTGGAGATGTGAGTGCAATGTACATACAGTTGGGGGCATAAATATTGGGCCCTTCTTGGTGCGCATTTGGACCCCATTTTTATCTACAGGGGGGTGGTGACATTTTTATCTACAGTGTCTATATAGCAGGAAGCTCTAGGGGGTTCGGGGGGCAGTAGCCCCCCGGGAAACGGGGGGTTTGGGGGGCGGTAGCCCCCCGAGAAACAGGGGGTCCGGGGGGCGGTAGCCCCCCGGTGGGGGGTTTGGGGGGCAACGCAACGGCGGGGTCCGGGGGCTTTCATGATTTGGCCTTCGAACTCCCCGAGTGAAAACACACTTTTTGGTGTTTCGCACCCAAAACAGTCGGCAAACTACACAATCTTAATCCCCTCGATCAGAGCTTTCATCTGATACCCATATTGCCTAAAAGAATTTCAAAAAAAAAAAAAATCGATTCTACACGATTCTGGAAAAATCCTAAATCGCGAATCGGAATCGCGATTCTGAATCACGATTCAGAATCGCGCTGCAACTATGGAATATCTTTTGGTAGTGTGGTATATGAAACATGGATGAAATCTAGTGTGGCACTTGGTTCATTGGTGCATATTCTCTTGATTTGATCTATTTCAATGATGATTGGATTCGGTTGGACGAGTGTTTATGCTGACAAATTTGAATTTCTAGACGGCCGGTTCCATATAGTTAGAACTTGTTCCAAAGGAGTGAAGGACTTCTTCCTGCAATTTTAAATAGTTCAGTAATTAGACTATTTTATCGATTGTTTTTACTTGTTAATTCAGATTAAAAAGGCCTTGCGTGGTGTTAAAGTTGAGGTGACACATCGAGGCAATATGAGGCGGAAGTATCGAATATCCGGGTTGACTTCTCAACCCACACAAGAGTTAATGTAAGTGTCTTTGTTCATGATATGTTAATTGATTACCTTTCATGCGTTTGTATCTACTATCTACTAAAGTAATTTGATCTCCTTTTGAAAGAAGGGCTTTCTTTAAATGTTAATGGGGCCTTTTTAAAGTGTTGATGGGACTTTATTAGTTATATGTATCAAGCTATCTTATCTTTCTTAGATCTTGTGTTTTTGTGCTCAGATTCTACCAAGAGAGATGAGTCTTAATGGTGAAGTTAGGGATGCGTTTTATCGAAACTTTTTGGTTGTCGTTATCTTGAATGAAATATGTCATGGTTGCATTCTTGGATCTGTATATGTCAAAGTGATAACTTTAGGCCTCTAACTATGAAATGTTTGATTGGCTTTGCTCTTTATTGCTTGCCTTAATCATGACTAAGTTTTCCGCACTCACCTACAAAGAAATGATAGAATTTGAGTACGTTTGTTGTTGAACAAGTTTTTGAAAGCTAATGTGGACATATGTTTGTGCATGTAACTTAATTGTATTCTAGGGCAGTGGTGACGTGAGTAGACATGTCTTACAATTTGGTCATGCTATGCATGATGAAGTTGATGGTCTAAGACTTTGTGGTTGGACTCTATGGGGTTGAAGTTTGCAAACTCTTTTGTTATGTTAGGTATTATCCTAGACATAACATAGATATAACAATAGAATTCAATCTAAAGGTCCATTTTTTTTGGAAAATCACAACATTGAAAGGTAGGATGATTATACTCCCCCCAACAGAGATGCTTGCAAGCTAGATCCATTGCATGCAAATAAGACTAGTCACATGTGTGGAGAAAACAACACAAACATGACTGTTTAATGATACATTTTTCCCTGTCTAGGTATGATGCTCTTGAAGGAGACATTCCTTTTTGTTGAGGCCTTCGACTTGCTTTGGGATTCAATACCTCAAATTGCAGCATTTATGTGCAAGATAAATGCCAATCTTCTTAGTTCATTTATCAACCAACACATAGGAGGGTAAACCCTTATAGTACTATAGTGTTAACTTAGTTGGTGCGTTGCTTTTAGCATTCCATGTTTCAAAACCAAATTTTATGAATTCAAAGAAGGATATTTCCCCCTTTCTTTATAGCCATCAATATTGCATCTTTCATACGTTATAGCATACATATTACAAATTGTGCCATGCTTGAAGTTTTACCAATTTTCATGCACATTTTAGCTTGTCAATTATTTTGTTTTCCCATGTTTTAGCCATCAACATAACATCTTTCTTACATTTATTGACATAGTGCACACTATTTAAGATTTTATAGATTTGAACCATAGTTGCCCAAAAATGTGTTTTTGAGAAAAATACAATGCGTTTTTGGATCCAGAATCGCTGAAAATATAAAAAACAGATATTCATGAAACTGCATTGCTTTGTAGGCTATACTAAACTGTCCCTTTCTTAGTTCTCCCTCAAAGAAACTCATATCACAGTAAAAGCTACCAAACGAGGACCCATCAATGGTATTCATAGTTTACAATTAAAGTTTCCAGCCTCCCGTGGGGGTCTTTATAGAAATGAGGTTGGATCCTAGATGTTGTTCCAATGGTTCAGATGGGATTTCAATGATCAACATATTTTGAAGGGTCCAAATGCAGCTAAATAAGGCTCTAACTGCCAAAACAACTGAAGAATCCAATAAACCCTTACTAGACATCCTAAACTCTTCCCTATTAAACATAATCATTGTTGTCAAAATTTGATTGAGTCATGACAGTTTGTGATTGAATAGCCACATCAAGTGTTTGCTGATGATCCTGCAGCAAAGGTTGATGAGCAATCACATGAATGGGCTTCTCCTTAGTCTTGTCATCAGGTCTAGCTTCCGATGAGCTAAATTTTGAACTTGATGTCGAGGTCAGTTGTGTTGTAGCTGAACCTGTGAATGGTAACTAGCAGGAATGAAAGTACTCTGGAAGTTTAAGCCAGTTGGTATCATAGGCCTCATTCGACCCAATAGTAGCTCTAAATGGACTGACAGAAAAGGTAAATGTTTGTTAGGTTTGTGTTTAGTTGATAAAATCACAAGGTCAAGTTTTAAAAAAAATAAGATGATTAAGGTGATGACTGTGATGTTCATAATATAATGGGAGCTCTCTCTCTCTCTCTCTCTCTCTCTCTCTCTCTCTCTCTCTCTCTCTCAGGCACACATTCCATGATATTCCCTGGAATCCAAGCCATTCTGAATTTTTATCCTTGTTAGAATCCAAGAGGGAATGATGCACCTAAAATGGACCACGTTGTACCTGAAACATTTGGCAACGTACATAAATGTACTGCCCTTGATCAATGCTTTAATTTGATACCCATATCGCCCACAAAAAAAAACCTTTTCTGAGAAATGCTGCCCTGAATCAAAAACTCGTTTTTGAACGTGTTTCTGGACATGTTTGTAGAAACGCTCAGCAACTATAATTTGAACGCACATTCTACCCTATCAAAGGGTATTTGTCATGTGCTGTTTTGTAAGCACATTCCCTAGTTTGATAATTTGCTCTTTCAAAGTGATTTTTTTCCTCCAAATGTGATTTGAACTTTTTGTGTCTAATTGAGGGCTAACTAGCAAACTTTCATACAAGTTCAGAATTATGTAGATTTGTTGACACATACTGTATAAATTCTCATGCAGGTTTCCTGTTGATGAAAGGGGGACACTCAAGTCCGTCATTGAATATTTTCGTGACACATATGGTTATGTGATTCGCGGTCAATCCCTTCCATGTCTTCAAGTTGGGAATCAAGAGAGACCAAACTACTTGCCGATGGAGGTATAAATATAAAATGTTGAATGTGGTTATAAAACATCTGCACCTCTAATCGAAAACATCTACACCTTGAACATCCGGAAAGTATAGATAATCTACAAGACACAATCATGCTTTAATTCATCTTGTGTGAATGTTGCCGAGCAATATTTTGTGTTGTTGATTTAAGCAAGACAAATAGTCACGACATCCAGTTTTGATTTATTTGTAATAGTTAATTTCTTACACATGGAATATGCAATACTTTCAAGGTGTTGCAATCATTGATTGAAAACCTTTTGAAAAATGGTCGACAAATTATTCAAACTATTATTTGATTTGGTTGCTTAAACCTCTCAAATAGATCATGTAATCAGTTCTTTTTTCCCAAAAATATATGAGATTATATGTATTTAACGGCCTACATGTGTCCAAGGAACTTTTCTTCCATAAAACAATTGGGGAAATATATATTGTTTTTGGCTTGATTTGAATTCCAACTTTCTTATGAAGGATGTGTATAGAGTGTCAATTGGTTATATTTCTTGGTTAAAACTTTTAATTTGAAATTGGAAATGAAAAACATAAATTCTTCTAGTGTAACTTGAAGTTAGCACCCTTTCGTACTTTATCTACCAACAAGACAATGTTTCTTTCCTTGAGAATGGACTTGTGCATAAAATGATGAAGAAGTTCTAATCAATTGCAAACTGTAGTATATTTTGGATTGGTGATTTCTTTCCTATAGTAAGAGACCATTTTGTGATTTCTCTTTTTCATCGATTGATATATAGTTAGCACAACCTTTTATAGAAACTACGATTGTCACTTGGAAGGTGTCACATGAACATATTAAATTTTGGAACAAGTTCAGATTAGGTGGATGTTTTCATTTCATATTTGGTAGATGCTTTTTGTTTTTTTTAAAGATGTGTTGATTCCAAGGCGTGAGGAATCTTTTACTCCTTTGTACTTGATCTAGGTTTGCAAAATTGTGGAAGGGCAACGTTACACCAAGCGACTAAGTGAACGACAAGTTACTGCTCTTTTGAAGTTGACATGCCAACGACCAAAAGATCGAGAATATGACATTTTGCAAGTAAGTATACTCACATAATTTGCTGAAAATCCATAGAAAAATCTCAGTCTTGTATTTACATTCAAAAGAATTATCTACCCACAACATGCAACCTTGGCACCATTCCACTCTAATTTCTGTAGCCATCAATGTTGTACATCCAAAACAAGTCTCGTAACTAAGCAAAAAGGTCGGTTATCTTTTTTGTCTTGTGAGTATCCCAAGTAACCAAGCTAGTAGGCTGTGGTCCAGCTCTTTCTTTTTAATGGACCGAAAAGGATCATGAAGTCAAGTATGATATAGGAACCATCGTACTGATGTAGAACGTGTCGGCATCTCAGATTCCAAATTTATATGCTACCAATAAGATGTCGAATAGGGTGTTTTTAATTCTTCACTACATGTTAATGGCTACATATTGAACAATGATGATAAAGTTTTAAAAAACGTATTGAAGTTGCCTCTAACAAAGTCTCTTGATGCCCAAACTCTGATGGTAGTGGAGAATAATGATGCAGTTAAAGAATATGACTTTGACTAAGTAATGATATCAACAACAGCTGTCCTCAATGAACGAGGTTAGTGGAGTTGGTGACTTCTTATTGTCATGCCCATGACTGGTCTCGGGTGGCGTGTCCACACTAGGGACCGGTAGACCAACAACCCGTAAGTTAATTGTGACTACAAGGGAATTGGGGCCCTTATGTGTACATGGTCATAATTAATGGTTGTAGGCCTAAACACTCGATGGTGGATTTATATGGGTCTATCAGTGAGTCATTGGGGAATTGGATGACGTGGCCCAGATAGGCTGCAGAGTTGTCCAGTGAGGTGTCACAGTGCACTACTAGTGGTGCATGGGCCTTGGAGGGTATAAATATACCTACTGGGCTCTCACTAGTGCATGCTTGATAGCATGACTGGTGGCAGGATGCTGTTGGTGTGATGCCTCATTCCTCTCTGAGTGATTGATCCGTAGCTTGGGGGCTAGATCCGTTCGATCTAGGTTTGGTTGGGTTGGTTTGTCCACCATCTGGTTCCCTTGTGTTGCTTGTGATTGGCATGCTTAGAATATGATCCTTGGATTGAGGACTTTACATTCAACTTGATGGAGATTGAGTTATAGTAAGCATTTGGCTACCGGTTATAGCCCGTGCGTGTTTACATATAATTTTAAACCTATATCACCCATTGCGGTAGAGACTCGGGCGTTCAAAGTTCAAAAAAGTAGCGGATTTCCTACATGATATGCAGGAAATGCTACTGATTGCACGTGAGAATGATGCAAGTCTGAAAAGATCGCCGAGAGACTTCCAAGTGGGGGGTTGGGTATCTTTGAAAATATCGATGGTTCAAGTGTAATGCGTATCGGCTAGCATTATAAATTGTCCCCTAAAATTTAGAGGACCATATTAGATCTTGAAAAAGATCGGATCCTTAGCTTACCAATCGGAACTCCCGGATGGATCTGAAGGGCATCCCGTATTTCACGTAAGCCGTCTCTGAAAGAGTCTACGTGAAGGAGAGCATCTTGGATCTGGAGATCGATTGGACCTGTTGGATGAATCATCGGGTGTGTCTCCACTTGAACCCGGAAAGATCTTGGAAACAGGAACTAAACGATTGAGAAATCGTATAGTTACCGAGCATCTGGTTCGATGGAAGGGATATACGGACGATGACGATTTTTGGGAACAGGAAGGAAGCTTAAGGAGGATCTTTCCCAATTTTAAGTTCTGAGGACAAAACTTGAATAAGGGGGGAAGAATGTCATGCCCATGACTGGTCTCGTGTAGCGTGTCCACGCTAGGGACCGGTAGACCAACAACCTGTAAGTTAATTGTGACTACAAGGGAATTGGGGCCCTTATGTGTACATGGTCATAATTAATGGTTGTAGGCCTAAACACTTGATGGTGGATTTATATGGGTCTATCAGTGAGTCATTGGGGACTGGATGCCCAGATAGGCTGCAGAGGTGTCCAGTGAGGTGTCACACTGCACTACTAGTGGTGCATGGGCCTTGGAGGTATAAATATACCTATTGGGCTCTCACTAGTGCATGCTTGATAGCATGACCGGTGGCAGGATGCTGCTGGTGTGAGGCCTCATTCCTCTCTGAGTGATTGATCCATAGCTTGGGGGCTAGATCCGTTCGATCTAGGTTTGGTTGGGTTGGTTTGTCCACCATCTGGTTCCCTTGTGTTGCTTGTGTTTGGCATGCTTAGAATAGGATCCTTGGATTGAGGACTTTATACTTATGGTGCTGTATTGAAAAGAAGTTGAAGTAGGCTTGGGATTTACAGATAGAAAGTACAACTCTCTTCTTACTATGTTAAATCACAAAGAGGGTGTCCTCTAAGAAATAGATCTTATTGAAAATCAGAGTCGAGACGAAGGTGCAGATCAACTTGCAGCGAACAGCTGTGAGGCGTGAATTGTTTGTGAGTCCATAAATGATATGGATGTCTTGAAGGCCACAATGTATACTTAGAAATTTGCCTATTTCCAACCATCTTGGGGCTTGGCACACTAATCTTTGCAATCTCATAACTTCCACAGAAAATGGCTGTCAATTTCAAGATGTGACTTGAGTTGGGAGTGTCGTGGTAGCCCGTAGGAGTCTTTTTTGACCTGGAGCATGAAAATTTCGTGACATCTCCATGATTGTTTCTGACAATTTGTTCATGATGTGGTCGCTCATAATAGTAAGGTGCTTTTCATGCTTCATGGTATCCCCAACTTTGGGAGGTAACCAGTTTCTGGTGATTCAAAGGTAGTGCTTGGTTTCTAGGGGGGCTGTAAGGTGGTCAATGTGTGACAACTTATGGAATTTCAGTTCAAGATTCATAATCATTTAGTAGTTTGTTGCTTTATTGTATTGTTGTTACATATTTCTCTGTTAATTTGTTTGTAACTATGTGCCAATACTTATTCAGTCTAAGCTAAGCAATATCGAGCGTCATGACTCCAAAAAAAGCCCGCCGGCCATCCTCTTGGATGAATGCCATTGTTGATCGACCTCTAACCATGAATTTGAGTGTTTTGCTAGCCCTTTTCCATTTGTGTCTCATCCTAAGTAAATGTGGACCTTGCACTCCATGATCATTTATGAAATTCAAATGTTAGGGTGTCAAGGCCATGTACACAATAGAAACATGCAATGGTTACTGTCATGCCCATGATTGGTCTTGGGTAGCGTGTCCACGATAGGGACCAGTAGACCAACAACCTGTAAGTTAATTGTGACTATAAGGGAATTGGGGGCCTTATGTGTACATGGTCATATTTAATGGTTGTAGGCCTAAACACATGGTGGTGGAGTTGGTATGGGTCTATCAGTGAGTCATTAGCGCACTGGATGACGTGGCCCAGATAGGTTGCAGAGGTGTCCAGTGAGGTGTCAAAGTGCACTACTAGTGGTGCATGGGCCTTGGAGGGTATAAGTATACCTGCTGGGCTCTCACTAGTGTATGCTTGATTTTGTGATTAGTAGCTACATGCTGCTGGTGTGACTCCTCTTTCCATGACTCTAATTGATCCATAGCTTGGGGGCTAGATCCGTACAATCTAGGTTGTTGGGTTGGTTTAACCTCCACCAGTTCCCATGGTATGCTGAGACTAGAATCCTGTTGTGAGGACTTTATAGTTACATGTGACAAGTCTTGGGGCCACTGGCTTGAGTCTAGACAAACGATATATTTATTCCACCTTCCTTCCCTTGGTGAATCCAGCTAGTTTCTTGCTACCTTATACTCTTATACTGTATTTGGGTCACCAGTTTTCCCCTCCCAAGATTGAGAATTGAACTTAATGTATTGATTTTGACCAACTGGTTGGAGTCTTACTCGTTGCGTGTGATGTTATGATATACCTTTGATTGCAAACTTCAAAGTTTTCCATTGTTTTACTCTAAAGACTAGCATGCAGCCAGAAATACGGTTATCATAGGTCTGATAACCATATGAAGTGCCATGTGCAGCTTAACACATTTCGTTGTGGCCAAAAACATATTAAGCCCCCATATGCCCCACGATTGCAACACGATATTCAATAAAATATCTAAGTGTACTGTAGTAACAAGGCAGAGAGAAGGTCTTGTAAATTTAGCCTTAGAATTTTACCATGTTGCATCACATTTAAATTTAGTGCTAGAATCGAAATTCAACTCAATGTGCAAAGGCATAGTTTCTGACAGGATTTAGGTGTTTTGCAGACTGTTTATCACAACGCATATCATCAGGATCCATATGCTCAAGAATTCGGGATTCGGATCAGTGAGAAACTTGCACTTGTAGAAGCACGAGTGTTGCCAGCCCCCTGGGTTTGTACTGCAAATCTCTTCTTCAATTAGCAGTTGAATTAAAGCTTTATCTGTGATTTTGAACTGCATATAGTGCTTGCTCAATACATGCCCACACTCTCCATAAGTGTTTTTATGAATCTTTTTTGACCGAGTTGCTTTTCTTTTTTGGTTATGATATTTGGCTCTATAGCTGAAGTACCATGATACAGGCAGGGAAAAGGACTGCCTTCCACAAGTTGGAACATGGAATATGATGAACAAGGCAAGAATCCAAAACCCTTGAACAATTGGGCTTTTCTTTGCTATGGCTGCATGCAGATCGGTATCCATGTTTTCCTTTTTCCTTTCTGATTTCCATGTCCCCAGTCTACCTGGTCAATATATCAGGCAAATGTCTGTGCATCATTTGCTGTAGTTGTGAAAATTCCATTTTCACTCTCAGTTTTATGCATTAATTACTAAATATTGCAATTTAAATGCTATTGGATCGAATGAAATGAAATGAAATCGATTATTTGCGATTCAGAATACTTTTCTATAGACCCTTTTTTTCCCCAAAAAATAATAAATTTGCACGTTCTCTTCAATTTTGGAAAAACATCATGGTTTTTTGGAATGTATTTGCAAAGTTGCAAAGAAAAATTTGAATTTGCTTGATTTGAATAAACTCGTGACTATGCTTAGTTTTTACAAAGTTTGAATTGAAGGGAAAGAAGCAAATGCTACGTGACACAATCGTACTTTGTTTCTATTTTCTCTGCCACACTGCACTGATGTGCGGAGTTAGCATGACCATTCATATGAGTCTCTGTCCAATGGTAGCAGTGGCTTGCTGCTGCCTGCTTCAGCTCCAGCCTCCCCTCACCAGTCCAATTATCTTTCCAGTTTGGTTTCTGGTGTAGTTTGATATTGTAACGGATTGCCCAGTTTGTAAAGCATCTTGCCTTTTGAGTTTTAATCTACTAAATGGAATCAAATAGAAATCTGCCTGGCAATGTTCCCACTGTATATCCAGATGCTGCCTTTTTCGAACTTGAACACTATTCTGAGAGTGGGTTTGCTCAAATGCCACGGTTTATGGTACATATTGGATTTAAATGCCTTGAAGGGCGTGCACGATGGATGTTGATCTTTTTAGCTGCTTTTATTTGAATCTGTTTTAATTTGACAATGAACAAGATGGTACAGCAGGTGAAGCCGGCATTGACTTACTTTCAATTGATGTTGGCACCAGAAAATGATAAATGGAGGAAACGTCAACTATTGGGCTTGTGTCAACTTCTCTCGTGGTGTTCAAGAAAACATCGCCCGTGGATTTTGTCATGAGCTGGCTCAAATGTGTCAAATTTCTGGCATGGTATGCTCCATCGATACTTGTTTCTTCCATTCTTAGGGTCCCACTTTTCATACATATGTACACAACAATTTCATTTCATAAGTACAGCACGTCACAATAAAGAAACATCATATTTTGATTTCTTATGTTTAAAAAGTTGAAAAGCCATACGTTCCGTGTGCCATATAAATGTACTTGCTTCGTACGACTGGGAACTTCGGTATGCTCAAAGGATTAACATGTTAAAAAGGATCTGCTGAAACTGCACAAAGTGACCTTTTTCTCTTCTATTGATACAGGATGATCGATTGATGTTCCACAATATTGTTTTCTGGGTGTTTTAAATTTCTCTTTATAATATAGCACAGTGAGTATACATAATAGCTATGTGAACAATGATATCAGGACTCAGAATAATATGCCTGCAATAATGCCAATAGTGGTCCTAGATATGTCCAGAGATTTGAATGATCCAATGCTTTTCAATCGATCATCTTTTGTAGATAGAGCCCTCTTAGATAAAAGTGATTTTCTTGATTAAATTTGATGGACGCATGTGTAAGCCTTAGATTAGTACTTGAAGTTGAATGTCAGGAATGGCTGCTCTTTTTTAAGTTTTCTATTTACAGTCAAAACTGACTGAGTCCATCTTTTGTGTTGCAATTTTGTGGGTACTCTGGACAATGTAGTATTCATCTTTGACTTACTGTTTTCTATGCGGTCATTTTATATTTGAGATTTAAGCCAAATGTACATCTGTTTCTTACAATAATTTTTTTTTTCTAAGCAGGTATTCCAATTGGAGCCCATCATACCAATTCACATGGCTCATCCAGATCAAGTGGAGCGTGCTCTTAAATCTGTCTATAGGGACATCCAGACAAAAATCAAGGGAAAAGAGTTAGAGCTTCTTGTTGCTATTCTTCCTGATAACAATGGACCTCTTTATGGTTTGTTCAACCCTTATTACCATATTGCTTTTGTTTTGCCCATTGTACAACACTGACTTTGCTGGATTTGATTAGCAATGACCAGAATATGTCTGTTGTCATGGCTTGCAAATTCCCAACAGAAGTAGCTTTTGTTTCTCTTTTCAATTTTGCTGTTTGCTGCCTCAATTGGTTGATTATAATCTTTGGGATCAACTTTTTCCAGGGGAGTTGAAGCGTATATGCGAGACAGATCTAGGATTGGTTTCACAATGCTGCTTAACAAAGCATGTCTTTAAAATGAGCAAGCAATACCTTGCAAATGTTGCTTTGAAGATCAATGTAAAGGTGGGCCACTGTTAAACTGTACTACTTGTTTTAATCTTTCTTGCAAATTGTTGCCTTTCTCTATTTTGATTGTGCAGTTGCCAATTGTTTTCTAAGTTTTGAAAGGAAGTCTCACAAAAATCCTTATTTGTCACATCAATGCTCTGTGTTATAGTTTGCATGAACTCTGATATGTTGGCGAACGAATCTCAATTCATCAATGAATCGTTTGGTTCGATTCAAAGAATTGGACCTTGGAAAAAGAAACGCTTGCTTGATTTTGCTTTTTTATTTTGACCAGTGTACTGTGTGATGATGTTTGATGACGGATCTTGGATAAATCATAAACTCCAATGTCAAGTGGAAGTTGGAACATGGAATCATAGTTACCTTGAAACCCATCTCAAACTTTTCCCTTGGAAGTTGGCCTTAACAAGTGGCCAAAGGGGTCCAAACTTTAAGTAGTAGGGCCCAAAACTGAGTCAACTAGGCTCATTTATCAAGTTTTTGATATATTTAAGCCCCTAGAATAGTATGTCTATGGCTCAAAACAGAAAAGAAAAGAACTACTTAAAAAAAGATGTTTGAAAAACTTTGAATGAAATTTCGAAACTCAATTGCTTCCAGCGTTTGTCGGTGACATTTCATGGAATCTAGATGATGGAACACTGGAGTGTCTAGAAAAAAGGATTGATTATTATAGTTTGTGAAGTTTGACTGTGTCCGTGATTCTGTGAACGCTAATCTGGTTTCAACTTTATATGAGGAACAGTAAAGTGCATGTATTCATGAGTAATCCAATATCTATAAAAAACATTGTAAACAGTAGATATTTTTTACCACAATATTTTTTTAAAATTGCAATTTTCTTTGTCGCCTGATTCCTTTGGGATGGACCTGATTTTGAACCAAGATTCATGCTGATTCGTATAGTTCAGAACAACCCGATTCTGAACTGGGTGGACTCACTGCTATCTGCTGTACAGTGGGACCATAATAGTTTTCTTCGTGCATGAATGGCTGTTGTTTATTGTGTCTCATATTGTGCAAATTTTGTTTATGAATGGTGATTCATTTATATTTAAAATTTGATATATTGTGCTGTCAAGTCCTCTACCTTTGATATTGGAGGGATAGTGGTTAGCAAACAGATGTTGAGCTTTCTGATCATTGGCTTTACATTGTAGGTTTGGGAAACACACCCCTCCCCAAAAAAAACATGGATCCTCCATTAAATTAGAAATGATAATTAAGAAAAGGTATAAGGGAATTGGGACCATGCCATGTTATCATAAAAATAAACTTTTGGTAATCATGACTGCATGTGGAAGTTGTTGGAGGAGGAACTGATTTGATTTATCTTGGACTCTATAGAAAAAAGTCAAATTTAGCCTTGAAAGAGGTCAAAGTCCTTTTGTTATCAGGAAATGAGTTTCCATGCACTTGGAAACATTTCCCCCAAAGCATTCCTCCAGTTGGGGAAATGTGGAGTTAGGGAAATGCTTTTAACAAATTTCAGGAAATGTATTTTTCAAAAAACCAGAAAACTTTTAGCATGTGCCCCTTTCCATGTATACTCAAAAGAAGTTTTGAACAGGATGTATGGGTGTGTCATGTGCCAATCTTAGCATTCAAACATCTACTCCATTCATTAACATCAAATTATAATGGAAATGCAAGAAATCAAGAAACTAGACAAAGATAGTAAAGCTTCACCAAAAATAGGCAAAGTAAGGATCCATTATTCATCATTATTGATCATTCACAAGATTAAGCCTGAAACTAGAGCATGATCATAACTCTCATGTGATTGTAGGCACATGAACCATCAATACTATCAAGAAAGCTCTCAAAGAGAAGCTTCAAGATCACTAAAAGTTCAAACATCACAAAAGTAGAATAGCCTCCAAATCAGCACGACCTCCTCTATTTATAGTGGGTCTTTAGTACCTCTAATTAACATTTGGGGCCTTATTCCTTAATTTGGGCCTTACAAACATCATTACAAATATTGGACCATGAAAGAAACGAAAACCGTAAAAATCTTTAAAACAATGACGGTAAAACTTTTTTTTGGTCACTAAGATGGATAAGCCATGTGCTCGTGAAAGAACGGACCGCAATTTTTGAAAAAAATGAAGTGTATATATATATATATATATATATATATATATTGTAGGGCCAGAGGTGGAGGTAAATGGACGAATATTCAAAGAATATTCCTCACAGAATGTTATGTGAAATATTCGGAAAGTTTAGAGAGAGAGAGAGAGAGAGAGAGAGAGAGAGAGAGAGAGAGAGAGAGAGATGGGGAGGTAGGGGTACGAGGCGCCGTCGGTTGTATTGGGAGGTCGTGTTAGATGCAAATGAGGAGGGCGCCTACGTCGGATGCAAATGAACTGGAGTGTCGTCGGATGCAATTAAAAGTAGGATGTGTGGACAGAGAAGAGCGTACGAGGGCCGTCAGATATAAATTGTAGGGACCGTCGGATGTAAATAGACCGTCGGATTTGATTTTGATTTTGATTTTTATTAATTTTATTTCTATTTCAAAAACTTCAAAATGAAAAAAATGAAAAAAATCTACACGAGCAAAACTTCAAGAATGACAAGTTGAAGTGCTTCTCTCCCAAAAATCCTACCAATTCTAGGATTTGACCTCTCTCACAAGAATTGCAATAACTTTGTCAATTTTCAACCAAATTGGCTGGAAATTGGCTCAAATTCAAGTTGAGAGTGAGATCTACAATCTTATAAAATTGCAGTCAGAAAATTCGGCCAAAAATATAGCCGCATAAACTACAACTAACTAAAAATGGAAGTAAATCACTAAAATGGCCATAACTTGGTCATTATAGCTCCAAATCAAAAAATCTTAGTACCTCCAAGAAGCTAAAAGAAAGATCTATTGATCTACAATAAGAAATCACACAAAAATGAAAATTAAGTGGTCAAAAATTGAATCAAAACTTGCTGGAAATTGAAAAAAACAAGAAAACTAGAACAAGAAACTCTACCAAATTTAACAAAATCCAACAAATCTGATGGGGAAAGGATCTAATGCTTTGATACCAAAATTGTCATGTGCCAATCTTAGCATTCAAACATCTAATCCATTCATTAATATCAAATTATAATGGAAATGCAAGAAATCAAGAAAATACTCAAGAAATCAAGAAACTAGACAAAGATAGTAAAGCTTCACCAAAAATAGGCAAAGTAAGGATCCATTATTCATCATTCTTGATCATTCACAAGATTAAGCCTGAAACTAGAGCATGATCATAGCTCTCATGTGATTGTAGGCACATGAACCATCAATACTATCAAGAAAGCTCTCAAAGAGAAGCTTCAAGATCACTAAAAGTTCAAAAATCACAAAAGTAGAATAGCCTCTAAATTAGCATGACCTCCTCTATTTATAGTAAGTCTTTAGTGCCTCTAATTAACATTTGGGGCCTTATTCCTTAATTTGGGCCTTATAACCATTATTACAACTCCCACCAATACAAATATGACGTGGTTGTTTGGGCCTCTTTATTAACAATTCTAATGACTAGTTTTAGTCTAGTTTAGCTCCATGGCTAATTTTGGTAATTCATTAGTGAGCTCATGGGCCTATTACATACAACACATGACAGGGTGTTTATAGAAGACCATGGTTGCGTTACTGTTATCTGGATCAATTTGTTTTCTTTGCCCACAATAAGATACTTTCTGAAGGTAATGCTACCAAGTCTTTCTTTTAACCCTTGTTGTGTCTATATCATGGGCATTGCTAGACCTGTAGGCTGACATGTTTTATGAGAAAAACATCACATCCAGAACACAGAAGAGAGAGGAGAATTCAAGTATGAGAACGATCATAATCAATAAAATGAGAATAATTTTCACAAGAGTATGCTGGTAGTAAGCTGATCTAGCTGAGCTAATCGATGCTAAATTGAAGCTAAGCTGGTCTAAGCTTAGAGCTACTGTGTAGTTAATCAATGTGAGGCTTACGGGCCTATTTAAACCCTTTGAGGTTCCAAGAGCCTTGCATTAAGGCTTATGCCCTACAAAGACCATATGACTCATAAACAAGCATAATAGATGAGAGACTTTATGAAAATTAGTAAGTGTGGACCGATGATCCATATGGATGTCCTTATGCCTGATTTTTTTCTGATAACTTTTCCTCTTTAAATGGTCACTGTCCTTAGTGTTGGTAGATTGAAAATGTTGCTGCCACAAAAGGATAATGCTGAAGCCGATAGAAAGAATTACTCGGAAAGCAAGGACCCATATACCAATATATGCATATAGCACAGGAGCTGCAAAACACCTGTGCCAATGAAGGAGCTGGGTCATTGGAACCTTGATAGAATATCTATTAATTATGAATCACATTTTTGGATCATACCAAGATACCAAGGCAAGCTGGAGCCACAAATACGATGAACCTTCAATATTAGTGCTGCACAAATGAATATGCTGTTAGTCACAAACGAACATGATCAGCATGAACTTATTGCTGGTATCATGCAAGAAATTTTTGTTGGATATCAAAGCTGGTGAAGGAGGATGTTAAGGATCAACCACTCGATAGATATGGACAACAATGCCACCACATTACACAAATTAGGGCTGTATTGTTATCGGACGATATTCAACATAACCTCCAATGAATGATATGGATATATGGGAGTGCTCTAATAAAACAATATTAAGATTGAAGTATGGTGGTTCTTTGCAAGGAAGAATATAGCTACCTGAAAACTCATGGAAGTAACATAAGTACCTTTTGATGTGGTAATGGTCACTGGTTTTAACATCCCAGGATAAGTAATGGAAGTGCATTGCATCCAAAGAAGGCTCAAATGATATGTATAGTCCAGGTGTACTATCATGTGCCACTAGAGTTGTGACCAAACTACCCATGCTATGCACATAGACCAATAATATGATAGCAGCAGCTGCTGATGGAGAGTATGCAAATTGCAGTAGGCACAATAGGCCAATAAAGAGCATGCCTTAAAGGCAAGGTTGTTGTCTCACACAATAAACACTTTGCACATTTCAAAGATACCACATCATTTCCTAGGAACCAATAGTTGTGTCCAAGAAAACAGTGGATTGTTTCATTATAAAGAACTAAGAGTATAACAAATTTGTTGATATAACACAGATACTGCCACCTGAAAAGTAGATTGATATCCCACAGATCTCCTGGAATGATAGAAGTAAACCCATGGGCACATAATAATGCATGCATGATATGGAAATACAACGTGACATCATTAGCCTACCGTGAGGAAGTATAGCAGGGCTGTCAACCGAAACAGCACCGAGCAGTTTGAGCAAATATATACACATCTTGATGCAAGTACCAGGAGTGCCACGATGAAAAAGCAGAATACCTATAACTGCAAAAGACAGTAATGACCATGATAAATTGAGGCTAAGCTGATCTAAGCTAAAGGTACTCACTAGTCATTCAATAAGCAATGCTAAGGTTTGTAGGCCTGTTTGTATGCTTTGATGTCCAAGAGTTGGAAGGCCCAGTAATGGCCATACAACTCATAAATAAATCTAATAAATGTCATATTCTAAATGATGGACCCAACAGTGCAAAGTATGTAGTCCAAATGACAAGTATAATAGTGCTGACCGTGTCCATATCGCTGGCCCCATGCACGCTATATTGTCAGTACCTTGCCAATGTCAGTAAGCATGGAAGAGGGCTTAAGATCAATCTCTTATATAACTTTTCTCAGGCTTGACACTTTGTGGGAGGGCAAGTATAGTGAGCAATTTTAGTTCTTGTGTGCTTGGAAGTGTCGCAAAAGTTTAAATTTGCTAACTAATATCAGCTTGTTGTACATGTTCTGTAGGTTGGAGGACGAAATACTGTGCTGGTTGATGCTCTCTCAAGACGGCTCCCTCTAGTCAGTGATATGCCGACGATTATATTTGGAGCAGATGTGACACATCCACAACCTGGAGAAGATTGTAGCCCATCTATTGCTGCAGTAAGCTTATCTTTCAGCATGTTGGCTGTATAATGTATGGACAGTATGTATCCTGGCTCAATGTTGACATGCATTTCTCGAGTGACATTGATGTGATTGGGAGTATTCTAGCGTGAATTCAAGCTATTCACTAAACCCCAAACTCCAAACATTAAATCATAAACCTTAAACATTAACCCCTAAGTCCTATACTCAACACCTTGAGTGAAGATTAACCTCTGGATGAGTTCAAACACGAGACCTGTTTTGTGTAAAGCATGGATCTAATCTTCATGAGTTTGTTTCTTAGCCTGTTAATTTTCTTTTCAGGTGGTGGCATCACAGGATTGGCCAGAAGTGACCAAGTATGCAGGCCTGGTGTGTGCCCAAGCCCACAGGCAAGAATTGATCCAGGACCTCTACAAGACATGGGTTGACCCTCAACAAGGAACAATCACAGGCGGAATGATCAGGTAAATTTTGATTTGGATCTTGCAAAAGTCTAGAAAAGTGATTGCAAATTTCAAGTTTTAGACTCCACAATCATATAAATGCTGATGAAAACTAGTGGAGTTCTCTCTCAGGGATTAACCGTGTTTGGCAAGCTTTTATATATCTTGAGTTTATGCATGTTAGGAATACCGTTTTAGTCGATCCATGCCTTATTATTTGAGAAACTTATCTTGGGCATCCAACGATAGTGAGTGAGATCTTGGTCTCCTTTCAGGGAGCTCTTGGTGTCATTTCGTCGATCAACTGGTTATAAGCCTCTAAGAATCATATTTTACAGGTATGTCCTTTCGTCTCTTGTTCATAATATGTGCATGACTAATCAGCAGTGCTGACTGACCGATTATCACATCTTCTACTATGGTTGGTAACTTTCCTGAAGAAATGTGGCCAGGCTCTAAAATTTGATCATTTATTTTACTTTTTCTAACCTAAAAATAAACCGAAGAAGTACATACTATACAAAGACGTGGGAATTTACCTTAACGCCGTTTGAAGTGAGCTCATTCTGTATGGATAGGAACTATGACATTACAATTTACCAACCATGACAATTACCTTCTTCTTTTTTTCACACAAGTCAAGCCTTTTCTTTAAAAATCTTTATTGAACCTGGACGAAATTTATGAAATTCAATATTCTGTGAAGGAGTTATGGACACGAGTAGGAATATTTAAACATTTTAACATTTAAACATTGTTTCTGTTTGTTTGACGCCCCAGACATTATCGCTAAGCTAACATTTCTTTTGATTCATGTAACTAATTATGTTGTTCTTTCAGGGATGGTGTCAGTGAGGGTCAATTCTACCAGGTTTTATTGTATGAACTCGATGCCATTCGAAAGGTATATCCTAAACTAGAAATGACTCTAAATATTATTTGATGTGCAAAATGTAACATTGTCAAAAAATTTATGATCTTAATATCATTGCTTCTGCAGGCTTGTGCATCGCTTGAGCCAAATTATCAGCCTCTTGTGACATTTGTGGTAGTGCAAAAGCGTCACCATACTCGATTGTTTGCAAGTAATCACGATGACAGGAACAGTACAGATAAGAGTGGCAACATTCTTCCAGGTCTGTTCAGGGTTTAGGGTCAGGTTGTTAAAAGTGGTGTCAGTTTCAAATGAAGATATTTTGCAAGATTTTGTAGCTATATCTGTTGATCTTACTATTGCGACTTCTACAGGCTTTTAGGGTTTCAAAAGTGATATTGTTTTAAGTAAACTCTTTTGTCAATTATTGTAGCAATGTCTTTCATAGTCCATTGTCAAGTAGTTTTTTTTGTTGTTTACAGGCACTGTTGTTGATTCCAAAATATGCCATCCAACAGAATTTGACTTTTACCTTTGCAGCCATGCAGGCATACAGGTAAATCTTAGAGTTTTTCAAAGCAGGTTCTAAGTTGTATCTTAAATAAATGCTGCTTCAGCAAATTATATCCTGATTAGTGAAATCCTGTAGCTTATGTGAAATATATCCACTTAGCTGTTGCCTTGTACACTTGTATTCATTTTATGAAGTTACTAAATCCATATCGCCAAATGGGTTACTTTAATTTAATGTCTATGGATTTATGGCAGGGGACAAGCAGGCCAGCTCATTATCACGTCTTGTGGGATGAGAATAAGTTCTCAGCCGATGGTTTGCAGTTTTTGACAAACAGTCTGTGTTACACGTATGCTCTTACTTCACTTAAGTCACTAAGCAATTTCAAATAGTAAGTTTATCTGCCAGGAAAGAAAAATCACTTCTATTGGAGCATAGGCTCTATCTGTGCGGGGTTGATATTTTCTTGCATATACTTCCTTTTGTTACAAGTCACAAATGGATTTGAATTGAGCAGATCTGAATCGTGATTCAATTTGATTCTATTGAGTTTAAATTTCTTTGAAGTTTGAATTATTCTATTGCAAAACAAGTCTGTCTAAAATAGAAAATCGTTGTATTGCAAAATAAGTTCAAACTTGAAAATAAAAAAACATGGGAAGAACAAAAATGTTCTAAAAGGAAATCGATTGCATTCGCTAATCAATTTGAAAGCGCCATTATCCTCCATGTAAAGTACTAAGTCAAAAAGATCAATTGATTGATCAAACTTTTTTTAAACAAAGCTAATTTGTTCTCTGCCATCTGCAGATATGCTCGGTGCACACGATCTGTCTCAATAGGTATGTGGGCCTGCCATTTCTACTTTATGTCGCATGAGAACTCAGCTGAACATCCATTATTACAATATTTTGCATTTCTAGCTCGTCCTCATGTTGGGATGTGAAAATGTGTTGGACTTTGCAGTTCCTCCTGCTTATTATGCGCACTTAGCTGCTTTTCGTGCACGGTTTTATATGGAACCTGAAAACTCAGAAGCAGGTTCTCTAACAAGAGGCTTGGGTCCCAGGAATCATCGTGGGGATGGGTCCATTAGGCCCCTTCCTGCTCTGAAAGAAAATGTTAAGAAAGTCATGTTTTACTGTTAAACTGGCTAAATCATGGCACACATTTGGGGGTGGAGGGGTGTAATTAATGTTTAGTCAGATATATTTGAATCAGCGTATGAGTCGCCGTACGACCTCACATGTCAATTATTTCTTACAAAACTTTTATTGGAAAACCAAGGCATCTGATGTAAGTGTCGAGAAGTGTATAATGTTCAGGGTTTTTAGGGTTTAGGGTACGCCAAACAGCTTCAAAATAAGCCACTAAAATACGTTGGTAAACCTTCACTTTCTTGGTATTCAATATAATCTTATTGGGAGACTCTAAATTTCTTGATTGCTTCAATTCAGTTATTTATTTTGCAGTTCGGGCAAATTCATTACTGTGTTATTAAGGCAGAGAATCATATTATAATTTGGTAGATTACCCTGGCAAAAGGTCTTTGGATGTGTGAAGATGTTATGGGAAAATACATGAGTACCACGGAATTGTTTCACTCTAAATGGGTTCTTACCTACCCTTGTGTCTATTGATTGTTTGTAGATGTGGCAGAAACCATTTATATTAGTCATAGATTGCACAAATGACATGTTCTTAAATTTATGGGATTTGCCATTAGCAACTTCATTTGAAACTTACAATCCACAGTAACTTATAAAGGGTACGAGGTTCGTTGCGCCTAAATTTGGTTGCCAAAGCATTAAATACTTGCAATGCGTATGGCTAGAGAACTGGGCTTTATAAAGGTTTTGCTTTAATGAATGTAAGGTAGTTGTGGGGTCTTTTCTCAAGTTAGACATTTGTAAAAGTGGTGCAAATTCCATACAATGATACAAGTTGATGGATGCTGAAAAATATTAAATGTGCTCATAATGATTGAATGAACTTGACAAAAAACTTTGATTATAAGCTTATAATCGTAGCAATAATGTTGTATTTTGAATTCTTTTGCACTAGCTGAATTGATGTAATTTTGGGACAAATAGCATGATGACCTATACATCAACTTTTAGATGCCCTTGTCCCCGGCTCTTATGGGTTTCAAATGTTGGTCAAAGTATATTAGGAATAACAATTCATAGACAATAATGATCAAAAGCTTGAGTTGTTGTACAAGAGTCATGGTTTCCACCATCATATGCCATGTCCAATGAATATTATATGAAGAATGGCTCTCTAGACATTTAAGATTGTGGTTGCTTTTTGCTTTATTGATGAGATTTTGGATGAGGTATAAGAATAGATTGCTTGAGCATCAAGCACATTCTTTGTCATGGAATTTGGTTTTTGAAAGCTTAACAATGTTTTGAGGGCATAAAAGAAAATGTATTGTTTTTCTTCATGTATTGCTTAAATTTTTGCATCTATACTTTTTTTAAGGATAAATCTTTTCTTAAATAAGAGTGGAGAGATCTTTGGGTGAGTAGCATAGCCAAAACGAAGAGTCCAATGAAGGCCATAAAGTGTTGTACTCACTTTGTGCCTTTGGATAAAAAAAGGAGCTTCCGCTTTTTGACTACACGAAGGGATGTGTAGAGATCCAAAGTACTCTTAAGCATCTTTCCTAACCCATTCTAAGCTAAAATAGGCTATTTTTTATAGTTAATTTTGGCCTTTTAACTTATGTAAAAAAAAATCCTACCCTCTTAAGCTTATTTAGCCATATTGTGGCCCTTATCACACCAAATCTTTGTGGAGAGGTAGTGACAGAAAGATACATGGATGATAATCAATGAGCCTTTTTTTGTTCATCCTTCTCCTTGGCTTTCCACAAGTAAAGTGCTTTATCATGAAATAAAGAGACTATTTCACTTATTTCAAACATCATGACTGTTCAAAATGGAAAAAAGTGAGAGCTAATCTTGCTTTTAGTCACAAACATGCCTATGGAGACCAACCCTAAGCTTGAAAATGATTCATCATGCTAGAAAGTAAAGAAAACACTCAAGTACTTTGCATCAAAATACAAAAGCATAATTAAAAGAGTCAAATAGCATGAAAAAGCATGTGTGCGTGCTTACACACACAAACACCGATAATTATTGGTCAAGTTAATTCTTGCTTTGCAATGCATTACATAGTGACAATGACTTTGCACAAGATGTTGGAAAAAACTCTAACATCGAGCATCATTGACAAAATGTTATGCATGATACTTTTGACTTTGACTAAGTGGTTGTTGAGTTGCAAATTTTATGCTATTTTCACTTTTGTTTAAGGATATTTTCTATCATGTAACATTACATGGTTATCGGCCATATTCTTGGTATTACTCGTGTTGAAAGTACAATACTAACGACCATAAATGAGCCTACAAAAGACTCCAAGAGTGATTGATTGATTGATACACCTATCTATTGCAAAACTAGTCACCAATTTCTTGATCTAGAAAAACAATTATGGATCACACAATCAAGAGAAATCAAAAGCAATGATCAAACATGGAAATCCGACTCCACATATGTGTGGTACGGCCTCCAGTGTGGCCTACTATTAGGATTAAGTGTAATAAAGTTTATCCTGCAAAACATTCACAAAAACACAAGACAATTGTAGAGGAAACTCGAGATTGCCAATGTGCTCTCAAAATTCTATCTCCTCACTATGGAATGATAGATTGTATGTTCAATAATAGGGCTCTTCTCCTCTCAAGTTAGGTGAAAATCCAGCATGTAATAAGGAGATTGTATATGAAGCAACCACAAGGCTTCATCAAGCATGATGAAGAATCCAAAGTTTTCTTACTATTCAAAGCTTCTATACGGGCTTAAAGCCCCAAGATCATGGTATGCAAGGCTCAACTCTTTTCTTATCTCACTTGGATTTATCCTAAGTGACTATGATCCTTCCATGTACTTAAAGTTCGTTGGTAGTGAGTGGTCTTGTCATTCTCATTATTTATGTAGATGACATCATCCTATGTGGAAGTTGCATAAAGTTAGTAGAAGAGACTAAAAGTGCACTTGGTAGTAAGTTCAAAATGCAACATCTAGGAGAGCTACACTACATTCTAGGCCTAGAGATTGATCTTTGTCATGATTATGCTTTCATAAGTCAATCTAGATATTCTCTTTCAATGCTCAAAAAGTTCAATATGGAAAATTGTAAGAGTGTAGACATACCTATGGAGCATATTTTCAAAGATCCTAATAAGGGAGATGAAAGATCCTTCGAGGACATCACCCTTTTTAGGAGTCTTATTGGCTCCTTGATTTGGTTGAACATCACTAGGACCAATTTGTCGTCAATCCATGCAAGATCCCAAGATCTTTCATTGGAAATCGGCCAAGAGAGTCTTGAGGTATATATCTTCAACACATGATTATGGATTGCTTTACAAAAGTGAATATCTATCTATACTTGGCTATTCGGACTCGGATTTTGCTAGTGACAAGGTGGATCGAAAATCCACAAGTTCTTACACTATATTTCTTGAAGGAAATCTCATATCTTGCCTTTCTGTTCACAGATTCACTGAATCTATGAACACGTTTTTTTCTTTTGTTTTTTTATCTCTTTTCTTCTCTTGGATTACTTACTTCTGATGTTACGGTTCTTTGTGGTTCTTCTTCTTATTAGAACTGTTACAGAGCAGAAGCGTTACTCAGGTTTCATTACATATTCCCAGCTTTTCAGTGGATAACTCAAATCTGATACTTAGCTACATGCAAGAAACCAGCCACGTAACCATTTACAGCTCAAGAAGATCAACATTCAGCGCAGAGAGCGATCCTACTACTAACTACTAAATCAGAAAACAATCAAGAACTAGATTAGCTACTGAAAACAAGATTCAAGAAACAAGAAACAAGATACAAGAAACAAGATTCCTAGCAGCATTTTGACAATCTAAGAATCAAGAAAAACTCATCACTTGATGCTTAGATTACTCAAGAACAATCAAGAACTGGATGTAAGGGAGTATGCAAGATCTATGCCACAAACTAGTCTATCTAGTTTACTTGAATGCTGATTACTACAAGATTCCACAAGCAAGAACTGAATGCTAATCCACAACTAAACAAGAAACAAGAAATAAGAACCTAGTTAATCCACAATGCAAAGGAATCAAGCATGCTCATAGAAATATCACTCAAGATCATTGCCATGAACAAGGAGCTAGGCTATCATCAAGAACTCGTGGAGGATCCTCTTTATTTGCTCAAGAGAACTTGACAATACAATCAAAGCTCCCTCACAAGAGAGCCGGAGGGCCCTTAAATAAGCAAGAAGGTTGCCCATGTGGAGCCCATGTGGCAATTCCACTAAATTAGAATTACATGTGAAATTTGCCCTTCCACTAAAGGTCACCATCAAAAGGTGGCTCACTCTAACTAATTTAAGGGGGGTCTACCTTTATTTACAATGCCTAGGAAACATTACTAGCTCCTACATGGTCATTCCTTCTTTGGGATACACCATGTAGGCTCACATAGTTAATCACTGTCTTCCTAGCTAGTATTTCCTCGGCTCTCATACTCGGCTCTCAGCTTCTTCTGCTCTCTTCCTTCTGAGGCCTCCTCGGTCATGGGTGAGAGATAACTTGTGTCTTCAGCTTGGCTCGGCACTAGAGAATCGGCTAACATTATCCACCCCTAATCTGTTGCAGGACCCACTGCAACACCGGTGATGTCTTCTGCTTGGCACTTGAAAAAGCGTGGATTTTCATTTGCTTCCATAAAACCAGGTGCTTATTATCTGCAAAATTTATTCACCAAAATTGGAAGTCTCTCAATTGGCCGCTACATACTAGTCCTCTTGAGCACTTCTTGTGAATCATGTTCGCCTCGCCGTCGCACCATCTGCTTTCGCTCGCTCATCTTCCGGCCCAGGGCTTCAAAAACTTGGAAGCGGAGCTTACTTCCGAAATTAAGGGGCCCCAGATATTCTATTATCTTTTCTATGAAGCCCATTTCCTGCCAGTCTTCCACCATGGTCACATAGTGTGACGACATGAAGGCCGCTCTGTAGTATAGTCTGGCCATCATCTCATGGTCTTCTTCTGACTGGAGGGCCATGATCCTAATTGGATCCAAGCCTCGATCCCAGAAACACTCTTGCTGCATCAGGAAGGCCATGGATCTGCAATATTCGGCACTTTCTTGCACGCAGAGATCGGCACTTGACTTGTATTTATGCCCGAAGTCTAGTAACTGTAGCCTCATATCATCCGAGGAGGTTCTCTCTATAATTCCTGGAATGACTGGCCAGTTTACTAACTCCAATCGAGGCTTTTCCACCGGCCATGGGATTTCTGCGTTTGAGTGGCATGTAGAAGGGATCCACTCGCTTCCATGCCACCATTCTAGCTGCGGTTGTACCGCGGAAATGATCTCGGCCCTGGTGGAATATTGGCTTTGATCAATGTCTTCTTTTCCTCCCCTCATGTTGGGAGGGTATTTTTTCTCAAACTTCTCTGACTCTCTCGTGTCAGCCAGTTTGCCTCTGGGAATGGTAGGAGAAGTTGTCCTACGCGGTTGGGATGGCCTTGCCAGATAATCGTCTAGGGCCTTTGTGCCCGTATCTTTCTCTTTTGCTCGCTCGCTTGTCGACGACTCATCTGCACCTGTGTCTGGTCTGAGCGAGAACCTTCTCGTTTCTGGTTGGTCTGCCAAGAAGTCATCATCAACCCCCATGTCCGTGTTAGTTTCTGGAGGGTCGGGGATGGAATGATCTGGGGAGAGGGGTGCGAGGGTGAACGGTTTAGGAGGAGGTGGAAACAATAAGTTATGCACGACACCGGGGGAGTGGAGTTGTTGGAGGAACTCGTCTCGTCGGGCTTTGTAAGTGTCAGCTGGACCTTTTGATGGGCCCATTATTTGGCTAGGAGGTGATGAAGAAAGGGGAGATGGAAGAATTGGGTAAGTTGGAATGAATGTTTCAAAAAAATTAAATGCGGAGTAGAAGGAAGGGTTAAAGGTGGGAGGAGGTCAGAGAAAGCTCATGGAAGTTGCACCGACTCTCTGGCCACCCGATCCTGAGCTACCGTCTGATGGGTGGGTTTGCCCACCTTGATTTCCTGCACCATCATTCTCATCATCATCCTGCGGCTTTATTGGTTGAGCACCTGCTTGAGCCTTGCACGTCGTGTCCCATAGTTGATTCACCTTGTCCAAGACTTGTTGCAGGGCCTTCGTAGGATCTTCCAGCTGCTTCTGGGACTCTAGGATGATCTTCTCTTGTTTGGCCACAATGTTTGCGAAGTTTCGCTTTTCGGCTTCCCTTTCCTAGATTAGTCTTACATATTTTTCCATCCGGATGGCTGAGGCCTGTGGGGCCTGGAATTGAATATCCTCGGGCTTGACTAGAGGAGCATCGACTGTCATTGCACTCGATGATCCATCTTGTACTTGGTCGATTTGGACCATTTGGTGCTTCAGTTGTTGTTAGACCTCTTCCAAAGTGGATTTCTGCCCGACCATCACACATCTGCTTTCTACTGCTTCTTTTTCTTTTTCTTTGTCCAGCCTTTGATAATACACAATCTCTTGGTCTTGATGCTGGACTCTGCTCTCGAACATTTGGTGCTGGCTCACCAACCAATGCATGTGGTAGCTTGTTTCGGATAGTCCTATCATCGAACGCTTGGCTGCTTCAGTGAATTTTTCAGGGTTAGTGAGAGTTGGATATTGATCTGGAGTGTGGGATGGTGAGGCTAAACCGAAAAATAAACATGGTGTTAGAGCTAAAGATGGAGGTGGAGGTTGAGATGGAGGTGGAGGTGGAGGGAGTGGAGGGATTTGACTTCTTCTTGGCTGCTTCTCCTTTTCTGGCATCGCTGATTTCCATCAGGTCCGCAGCATCAAAGTATTGCGAGGTGTCCAGTGTGTGGACTTGCTGGGCCTATGGTTGCTGAGCCGCTTCTATGTCCTAGGGACTGGATATCTCCACTCCTCTCCCCCCCAAAACTTGTGCTAGTGGTGATGTTGGTGGCATTGGTGTAGTAATCAGTGTGGGTGGGGTGGTGGCTTCATCTGGCTGACTTGTGACTTGAGGTACTGTCGTATCAGGTGCCAGTGTTGAGGTAGTTGCTCCATCACCCTCGTCGATGACATGTGAGGGTGATGAGTGTTGTTGTGATGCTGTTGACGAGCTACCACCATCTGACGTGGAACCATGTGAAACTGATCCCACCGGTGATATGCTCCCAGCTTGAAGCTTCTCTTGCCTCCGTTGTTGCCGTGTGCCCGACAACTGAGCCCTTGAGGTATCCGCTTGTTGAGCTCCGAAAGTTGCAGCTGTTTGTGGATCCTGTGGTGGGCTTCTTGGTTTCTGCACCAGAGGGAGGATACTGGTGACTCGTTTAGCCTAGGACCCCGATGGTGAAGTGGTCCTTGCACGCTTGGATTTCTTATGTTCAACGCGAATTTTCCATGCCTTGTCCGCAAGCTGCAGTTGTTGTTGAAGCTTTGGCCCGTCTTGTACTTGATGCAGAGTGATATCTGTCATCAGATATCCCAATACTGTGATGGGCTAATTGTTCTTAATGCAATCATGAAGACAATTTGAAACAAACTGTGCCCAATCATAGAGGTTCTGGGCATGCAGTCGTGAATATGCCATCATGTGAAACAGGGACATGGGTACCCTCAGCACTTTCATTCGAGGCTTTTGTGTGCATCTGGTGAGATATGCACATGCTGCTTGAAGTTGCTTGTCATTGATTGCTTCCAGCCTGTACCCATCCTTATTCTTCCACTTGGTCACAGAGGGATCAATATACTTGAAATATGTCATTTGCTCTATCTTTTGGAGTGTCCTTGTGACTGTGTTTGGTCCTCGTGGGAACCCATAAGGTTGCAAGTCAACTGCCGCAAAAGATACGTTAAAGACATAATTCCTGATAGGAGGAACTATGATTTGACATGATTTTGCCGTGGTATGATAATTGGCATATGCCATGTGTACCAGATACAGGCTTTGATAACCTGTCAAGATAGGGATCTAAAATTCGATTTCCTTGAAGAAGGACTCCGCCTGCTGTTACCAGGTCTGCATCTCTGTAAGGTCTAACTTGCACAGCTGGATGTTGAGCTTGCTCTTCGGGATCATCTGAACTTGAACTGGAATTGGACGACATGGTGGGAAAATGGAAGAAGGAAGATTCTGGAAAAACTGGTTCGGTTGAGATGTGAGACAGTGGAAAGGGCGTCGGTTGAGATGTGAAGGGTTGGGCTCCTGTTGAGATGTGAAGTGGAGGACTTCAGTTGAGTTTGGAAGGAGGAGGCTCCGGTTGAGATGGGAAGTGGAGGACTTCGGTTGAGTTTGGAAGGAGGGGGCTCCGGTTGAGATGGAAAGTGGAGGACTTCATTGAGTTTTGAAGGAGGGGGCTCTGGTTGAGATGGGAAGTGGAGGACTTCGGTTGAGTTAGGAAGGAGGGGGCTCCGGTTGAGATGGGAAGTGGAGGACTTCGGTTGAGTTTGGAAGGAGGGGCTCCAGTTGAGATGGGAAGTGGAGGACTTCGGTTGAGTTTTGAAGGAGGGGGCTCCGGTTGAGATGGGAAGTGGAGGACTTCGGTTGAGTTTGGAAAGAGGGGGCTCCGGTTGAGATGGGAAGTGGAGGTGCGAAATTGTTTGAAAAGTGTGTGGGGAGTGATGTATGAAAGTGAGATATGTGGAAGATGGCTGTGTTGGATAGAACGGTGTGGGTGGTAAACGAAAGAGGATGATGGAAAGGAGGGTGAAAAGAGTGAGATCGAGTTAAGAAAGATAGGGAGTGGAATAGGAGCAAGTGGAGGTGTTTGACAATGGCTGTAATGTTATGGAGATTTGTGAGGAATGAAGCGGGTTGAAGGTATATGGTTTGTGATAGTGATTTTAGGATGTTCAATAGTGTGACGGGAGCGTGATGAGTGCTCGCGTGACACTACCCCTCAGCATGCGAAACTTGAAATATGAGGTATTCTGCCGGCAACGTTGGTGTGGAAAGTTTCAGTGATGGCGTTCACAAGGGAGAGGTAACGATGTAGAGATGGTGTGAAGATGATGACTGAAGGATTGAACAGTCGAGCACCAAGATCGGTCATGATAGCAAGAAGATCGTCGCAGATCGTCGCCAGAAAACACTTAAGCTTTGCACTTCACTAAGGTGCGAATGGCTTCGAGGTGAGGGCATTTATTGCCGCCGTTGTCTGGTTGCAAGGGAGATGGGACGTGCCGGTTCATTTAGTAGAGACACTAGGTTCTCCTGGGCACCAAGCTATAGGAATGGGGTCTATCATCATAAGTGGGATGATGGGTGTGTCAATGTCTGTAGAAGATGGGAGAATATCCACATCTTCTGCAGCCGTTTCGATACGACATTGATTGAAATCCGCACAGTCCAGGGTGGCTAGTACATGATCCCAATTGATTATGTCCGTGGTTCGTGTATAGTGGCCTTTTGGTTGGATCGGGACACTATCTGATTCGTCATATGTTGTAGAAGGCCAATCATCGTATACCTTGGCGGGCTTGACATGGCCATTTGAGTCAACAGTGACTCGTTTATCGTGGTTGCCAAAGGTAATTTTATTGTTCTTTTAGTCTTGGACAACACCTGCCATCTGGAGCTAGGGTGTACCAAGAAGGAGTTTATACATATTGGCATCTTCTGGTAGGTCTAAGATGACACAATTGATGATAAACTTGACACCTTCTATTCGAACTTTTATATTTGATAAATGACCAGTAGGGTCAGGAGCTCATTGATCAGCCATTCGAAGTTTATAACGTGGTTGATCGAGGGTATTGAAGCCCCATGACTTTGCCAATGACAAAGCCATTATATTAGCACCTGATACGCTATCAAGGATAGCAGATACTGCGGGATAATCTTTATAGGACAAAGGTAGTGTGATGCTATTCCCCTTAGCAGCACCTATATTCATCGGATTCATAGGAATCTGAGGAATTTCAAGAATCTCTTCTGGTTTTCACTATTCATCAGGGATAGGAGGTAGCTGAAAACTACGATGGATATAGCGTTGAAGTCCGGTGAAGGATTTGATCGCACTATGGAATGGCATGGTGAGTTGAGCTTGCAGGAGGTCAGAAAATACTTCAAGTCCCTGTAGGGATTGCTCCTTTCCGGGGATATGAGCTGATTACGGACTTTCCGTATGTTCTTCCTCTCACAAAAATTCATCTCAAAATTCGTTGTATTGCCTTTGTTCCACTTTTGGGTCTGGGTAATCTTTTGGTAATGTGGAGGTCGTCAAATGGCTTCCATGTGGGTCAACTGATTTCCCATGGTTTTGCTGCTATTCGTGTTGTTGGCGTTGTGCTCTAGTAAGAACTCTAACAGGTTCGAATGTGATATGACGTGCTGGAAGGATCCTGTTAGGTTGTTTAGGACAGTCTTTGAAGCTGTGTTTGCGAACACAGTTGGGACATTCCGCATGGTATTGGTTTTTAACTTTACAATCAGCCATGAAATGTCTTGTTTCGCCACAGATAAAGCAGCGGTTGCTCATTGGTCTGGTGGCGATAGCGTAACCATCTTGGATGGCTAGCTATGTTGGGTTTTCTGGTGGTGTGGAATACTCAGCTTAAAGTCGCAGATTTCACATTTGATCAAGGAGGTGTTTGAGACCGGTTGGTATGAAGGGCACTCATTGCCAATGTGTGTTCCTCGGCAGTGAGGGCACCACGTATTCCCTCGTCTATGATGGATTTGGCCAGTGGGTAACTGACCTGGCATCGAACTTTGGATAGACTTAAGAGTGTTTTGGAACTCTTTTGTGAGTTTCTCCATCTGTTGTTGGTGTTGCTGGTTAAGCAACTCCATCTGTGTCTTCCATAACTGTTCTCGTGTGTCATCGTTTGGTCGAGCTTCTTGGACAACACAATGTGCTCTCCGTTCACGTGGTTTGTCCACATCTAAGGCCTCGTCTTCTTCCTGAATGGCATCGGACATGGCTTGTTTCAATGCTATATATTCATCATTGGAACGAAGTTCACGTCGTATCCATCGTGGGAGTCCAACGAGGAACCAAATGATGAGCATGGACTCAGTAGGTTGCTCTTGTACCTGACTTTTTAATCATTTAAATCGTTCAATGTAGTCATGTACTTTTTCGTCTTTTGTCATTTTGATATAACTTAGTTTGACAAAAGGACTTTCTATCAAGCAAAAAGGCTTGAACCGTTTATTAAAGGTCTCTTTCAAGAGTAACTAGTCACGTTTATCTTCATGATCAAGGTTAAAAAACCACTCTCGTGCGCGATCGATCATGGTCATCAAGAAGAGCTGTACCATGGCCT
This sequence comes from Diphasiastrum complanatum, assembly GCA_029204225.1. Lineage (NCBI taxonomy): Eukaryota > Viridiplantae > Streptophyta > Lycopodiopsida > Lycopodiales > Lycopodiaceae > Diphasiastrum > Diphasiastrum complanatum. Next base: position 7,666 of record MU832357.1, on the reverse strand, counting down.
CTGGTGATGTCTCGCCATAGATGTCACAGGCATTCTCAAAGACTTGGAGAAATCTTTGAGGATCAGTGTTACCATCGTACTTAGGTAAGTCTAGCTTTGGGGTCCTTTTTTTAGTACGTGGAACATGATTTGCAAAAGCTCCGTTTAAGTGAGCTCGTGCATGTGAGGATTCGGCAGCATGAAATTGTGGTCATTCGTATGGAGCTTCATAACGCATAGGTTCCCATCTGTCGAATGGGTTTGTGGATGGCTCTTGGAATTGGGATTTCATTCGGGAATACCTGTTAAATCAAGCCTGTTCGGTGGATGGGGAGACCATCTCTGGTGGATAGTCCTCTGTAGTATTCGGATTGTAAGGCCGATCCATGACAACTCATAGAGTGTCATAGGATTGTGGAAATAAGCCCGTGCACTTTGGTTACGGTGGATACGGTTGTCGAAATGCGGTGGTTGTGGTCTGTGGCTGTCGATTGAGGTCTATTGCAGTCTGTTTGCGGTCTATTGCAGGCTATGACGGTTGTGTGCAGGTGATGGCAGTCGTTGAAGGTCGTAGGAGTCGTTTATGGTTGGAGGTGTCGTAGGCCGTAATATTGCGATGAGGGACGGTGGAGGTATTTGTGGTAGGCCTTGGGATTACGGATGTGGTAGTCAGTTGCGGGCTGGTACGGTTGTGGCGTGTGGTTTGCGGTCTGTTACGGGTTGGCAATTGATGAAGGTCGTTTGCGGGCTTGCAGTCGATGAAGGTCGTTTGCAGGCTGGAGGTGATGACATAGTCGTAGGCCGTAATATTGCGGATGTGGCAGTCTGTGATGGTGGTGTGTATTCGTAGGAGGCCGTAAGATGGCAGTTGTGGCGGTTTGTGACGGTGCGGACGAATGGTCATCGGTCGGAATTTGAGTAAGGTTCCGGCTCCGGTTGAAATTTGATGAGGGTCCGGCTCCGGTTGAGATTCGAAAGTAGTGCTCCGGTTGAGATCTGATGGAACACGTTGGTTGAGATGTGAGCAAGTGCTCCAGTTGAGATCTGAGCAGAGTGCTCCGATTGAGATCTGAGCAGAGTGCTCCGATTGAAATCTGAGGAGAGTTCTTTGGTCGAGATTTGACTGAACAATCCAGTTGAGATGTGAGCAAAATGCTCCAGTTGAGAACTGAGTGGAGTGCTCCGATTGAGATGTGATGGGAGTGCTCCGGTCGAGTTTTGAGTGAACACTCTGGTTGAGATGTGATCGAAATGCTCCGGTAGAGATGTGATAGGAGTGCTTCGGTCGAGTTTTGACTGAACACTCCAGTTGAGATTAGGACTGAAGGGTCCGGTTGAGATGTGATGGGAGTGCTTCGGTCGAGTTTTGACTGAACACTCCGGTTGAGATTAGGACTGAAGGGTCCGGTTGAGATGTGAAGGTTTCCTTCGGTCGAGATGTCAAAGAGATGTTCGTTCGAAATTTGGAGTTATTACTCCGGTCGAAATTTGAACGATGAGCGGCAGTTGAGGTGTAACTCAGGAAATGTTAGGATTGTGAAGTTGTGGTTCGGTCGAGAGGTATGAGGTAGTAGTCTGGTCCAGACTTGAGTCGTGGAGCTCGGCTTGGTGAGGATCGTGAGACTCCGGTTGAGAAATGAGCAGGACTTCGGTCAAGACCAAAGTGATGAGCTCGGCAATGAACATGTAGGAGCTCTCAGGGCGATTGTGGAGATTGAGATATGGCTTGGTTGAGTGTGTGTGTAGCTGTGGAACGGCGCCAAATGTTCACAGATTCACTGAATCTGTGAACACGTTTTTCTCTTTTGTTTTTCTATCTCTCATTAGAGGAGTTCTAAATCCAAAAAAAGACCCTTTGTAAAGATTATTTTTATAGTTTTTCTCAATTTTTTCTTACACATGGACCAATCAACACACTCAAATTTGAAATCTACGTAACGTAACTTTTTGAGTCCACATTTTGATTCCACACTAAAAATGGCATAACCTTTTAGTGGTAAGTCCAAATTTAACGAAGTTTGGTGCATTGGAAAGCGCTCAACAAGGGCTTTCCAATGATATGTTAGATGACATACTTTTGAGCTACAATAAAAAAGTTATGACAAGTCAAATGTATTAGTGTTATAATATTTCAATAATAAAAAAGGCATCTTGCACGAATTCTTAAAGGGTCTTTTTGGAATTCAAAACTCCTCTAATGTTTCTTTTCTTGGATTACTTACTTCTATTGTTACGGTTCTTTGTGGTTCTTCTTCTTATTAGAACTGTTACAGAGCAGAAGCGTTACTTAGGTTTCATTACGTATTCCTAGCCTATCAGTGGGTAACTCAAATCCGATACTCAGCTACATGCAAGAAACCAGCCATGTAACCATCTACAGCTCAAGAAGATCAACGTTCAGCGCAGAGAGCAATCCTACTACTAACTACTAAATCAAAAAACAATCAAGAACTAGATTAGCTACTGAAAACAAGATTCAAGAAACAAGAAACAAGATTCCTAACAGCATTTTAACAATCTAAGAATCAAGAAACACTCATCACTTGATGCTTAGATTACTCAAGAACAATCAAGACTGGCTGTAAGGGAGTATGCAAGATCTATGCCACAAACCAGCCTATCTAGTTTACTTGAATGCTGATTACTACAAGATTCCACAAGCAAGAACTGAATGCTAATCCACAACTAAACAAGAAACAAGAAACAAGAATCTAGTTAATCCACAATGCAAAGGAATCAAGCATGCTCATAGAAATATCACTCAAGATCATTGCCATGAACAAGGAGCTAGGCTATCATCAAGAACTCGTGGAGGATCCTCTTTATTTGCTCAAGAGAACTTGACAATACAATCAAAGCTAACTCACAAGAGAGGGGGGCCCTCAAATAAGCAAGAAGGTTGCCCATGTGGAGCCCATGTGGCAATTCCACTAAATTAGAATTACATGTGAAATTTGCCCTTCCACTAAAGGTCACCATCAAAAGGTAGCTCACTCTAACTAATTTAAGGGGGGTCTACCTTTATTTACAATGCCTAGGAAACATTACTAGCTCCTACATGGTCATTCCTTCTTTGGGATACACCATGTAGGCTCACATAGTTACTCACTGTCTTCCTAGCTAGTATTTCCTCAGCTCTCATGCTCGGCTCTCAGCTTCTTTTGCTCTCTTCCTTCTGAGACCTCCTCGGTCATGGGTGAGAGATAACTTGTGTCTTCAGCTTGGCACGACACTAGAGAATCGGCTAACACTTTCCAAAAAGCAAGGTATCATTTCACTATCATCTTGTGAGTCCGAGTATAAAGCCCTTACAACAACAACAAAAGAAGTGCTTTGGATCAAAAGGTTATTATTGGAGCTCAAGTGCATCAAGGAGGAAGATCTACCTTTGGTCAAGTGTGACAACATCTCGGCCCAAGCCCTTGCCAACAATCCTATTTTTCATGCAAGGAGCAAACATATTGAAGTTGCACATCATTTTGTAAGGGAAAAGCTTATTGGAGGAGAGATCAACTTGGAGCATATTGGTTCATCTTCATGCATTGTCGATCTTCTCGCCAAGCCATTGATCAAGAGTTCTTTCATCAAACCTTGGCTTGATTCCAAGATCTATGGTATTATTATTATAGAATAGATAAATTTTATGGAGGAGTGTGAAGATTTGTATAAGTTATCTATGTTGAGTTAGGGGGTTTGATAATTTTTTTGTATGTACTTCCATGTGTGAGCAGGTGATAGGGTCAATTTTGGTCTAGGAGGCAACTCGAGCAAGTACACATGTAAATTCATGATTAGGCCAAAAGTAAAGTTTCATGTGACTCGAGCTAGCTTAGGTTGTTGCAAGTGTCATGATTAGGTTGGATGTGTGACTCATCCCTATGTGTTGGCATGAGATCTATTGACCAATCAAAAGAGAGATTTTCACCAATTTGGTCCAATCAAGTTTGAGGGCTCATAAGTCACTCAACCAATCAAATTAAGAGGAGGAAAAGAAGGGGTCCAATCATGTTTCACCCCCCTCTACCTTGAGTTCCTATTAGTATGTGTGGTAGATCATCCCATATTTAGTTTTTTGAGATTAGACGAAAATGTACACTAAGAACTTTTCTTGGTTTCTCTCTCTACCCAAAAGCTTGTACTCTCTCTACCCGAGAGCAAGAACTTTTTATACTTACGTTTTTCATCACAAAGTCTCCCACACTATGTGTGTGTCCTTAGATTTGTGAGATAGATTTTAGACTTCAATCTATGCTTGATCATTGTGCAATCACCAAATCTTAAAAGATTATAATCACACTTTTGGGCACTCCCACATGTGTGAAATTCAACAAATTATAACTTGAGGCAATGTAATTAGCTTAGAATGACATGGTAGAGTACCAACTCAGCAACTTGTACACATGTCAATACCTTATTAGTTTAGATTGGAGAAGCTTTTATTATATAGAACGTCATGCCCTTCTGTTTAAAGGGTGTTCCAAATTCAAACATGTTCCTATATGTAACTACTTTTTTATTATAATGGATCATCGAGAGTTTGTGTCTTATTCTGTTCTATTGTTGAGAGTGTATGTAATTTTGAGACTTCAGTGTTCTATCATACACAGTAGATGAATCGAGTTGATTATGATCTTTGATCCTTCATCCAGTTCTTATTGTTATATAAGATTTAATTGTTAAACAACTAAACATTGCTTGTTGTCTAAACATGAATATTAACGCTTTGTAGCTAGTGTAATTTCTTGCAGTGGTATGTTCTGCGGTGAGATATAAGATGGATAAACCTAGCATGATAAGAATCTAAGTCAATCTCTCGGTGATATCGAATGTGATAAAGTTGCATGAAAGGTGGAGGAAGAGAGATAGAGAGCAAGGACATTCCTGATCCATTCCATAAGAGGGCCAACATGCTTGTATTGAAATGAAGAGAGAACTTGTACAACGATTTGAATTAACTACTTATATAGTGGATTGAGAATCTGGGCGTGTTGGAGGGTTTGCAAATCCCAAGGCAACCCTAACCCTAGTTAATAAGTGAGAGCGATTTGGCACCTTGCATGTGTATGTTGATCACATAGTTATTTGATAATTAGAAAGTTAATTAAAGGACTTTAGGTCTTTTTACGGGACTTTGAATGTCGCGAGCCTAAATGTCAAGTTAGTGAATAAGTTGGGACTCTCACCAGAATTGGTTCAAATTCAAATTCAAATTGGTTCCCTCCAATTTTGAACGGGTTCCCACTCTTTTTTAAGTTTGAATAGTTATGGAGGTAGAAATGGCCAATAGGATTTTGAGGCCAAGGCCCTCCTCTCTACTATAAATAGGGGCAAACTCGAGTTTGATACACATGTTCATATCCTCATTTCAATACAAGCAGGTTGGTTCTCTTATGGAATGGATGTGTAAATGTCCTTGCTCTCTATCTTTTACCTCCATCTCTCATACTTTTGTTGTATTTGTTGGATCTGATTATTATTGGGATTGCATGTTCTTATGCTTTTTTGAGAGAGAAAGAGTAAGCTATCTTCATTGTGGAATACACTGTTAATGGATGCGTAGGGTTAATGGTTGTAGTGTTAATGCTTAGGGTTAATGGATGTTAGAGTTAGATGTGGATCTTCCATTCATGCTGAAATCTGAGATATGCTATCGCTCTCATCGGAACAAACCTACGCATGACAACTAACTTCATCTCCTTGATGCTAGAATGCTTAGCTCTTGGGTTGAGGATAGGTTAGGAAAGAAACCCACTACAATTTTTCCTTTTGTTTTTCGCGTATTGCTTTCTTTCCCGAAGCTCATGTAGAGGCACCTACGACTGGATCTATAATCTCGGCAGGAATTCTTTCAAAATTGAAAACCTGTGGTTTTTCAAGATTCAGCCATTTTTTTGGAAAAAAAAAAGCCAAACAAATTTAGAAACAACAAATCTAGAAAGCAGAGTTGAGTGAGCTGCCTTTTTTAAATTTGTTTCTTTATGGCATTTTTCTTCGAAATTTATCCATAAATTTGGTTCTCATTCTTTGGCAGTTTCAAAATGTTGGGCCATTCAAAAAGCACCAAATTTGATAACTCAAAAAGAGGAAGAAAAAGTAAAAGCATAATATTAAAGACGTAGTAACATATGCCCACTAAAAACTGAAAATAAAATTGTAGTGGGTTTCTTTCCTAGCCCATCCTCAACCCAAGATCTAAGCATTCTAACATCGAGGAGATGAAGTTAGTTGTCACGCATAGGTTCGTTCCCATGAGAGCGATAGCATATCTCAGATTTCAGCATGAATGGAAAATCCACATCTAACTCTAACATCCATTAACCCTAAGCATTAACACTACAACCATTAACCCTGTGCATCCATTAACACTACATTCCACAATGAAGATAGCTTACTCTTTCTCTCTCTCCCTTTCTCTCTCACAAAAAGCATAAGAACATGCAATCCCAATAATAATTAGATCCAACAATTAGCAAATACAGCAAAAGTATGAGAGATGGAGGAAAAAGATAGAGAGCAAGGACATTCACAAATCCATTCCATAAGAGAACCAATCTGCTTGTATTGAAATGAGGATATGAACATGTGTAGCAAATTCGATTTTGCCCCTATTTATATTAGGAAGGAGGGCCTTGGCCTCAAAATCCTATTGGCCCATTTCTACCTCCCTAACTATTCAAACTTAAAAAAGAGTGAGAACCCATTCAAAATTGGAGGGAACCAATTTGAATTTGAATTTGAACCAATTTTGGTGAGAGTCCCAACTTTATTCACTAACTTGACATTTAGGCCCGCGACATTAAAAGTCCCGCAAAAAGGCCTAAAGTCCTTTTATTAACTTTCTAATTATCAAATAACTATGTGATCATCGGGTTGGACTTACACACGCAGAGTGCCAAATCCCCCTTACTTATTAACTAGGGTTAGGGTTGCCTTGGGATCCGAAAACCCTCCAACAGTATCTCCCACCAAAACTGGTGGCGGTTCCACGACACCTCGTGAGATTATTCACTTCGGGCTCTGGTTCTGTTCGCATCATACCTTGATGAGATGGTACTACACCGTCTCCATGAATTCCAGGTGATTTGTATTAAAGTCGTGTTTGTGTAGAAAAAAACACTTATTGGCTCCGACAATCCAATTGGAAGCTATTCAGGCCACAAATCTTGATTCCCAAGAACCTTCCAGCATGGCTGCACGATAATATAGTCTTGCGATCGGTAGCTGGTCTTGGACTTTATCTGACGCCATGGGAAGATTTGGATTGAATGCCAAAGGTGGTAGGCAATCATTCCATCTCATAGCAGTGGATGCCAACTTGGACAAATCATTGGCAAAGATAGCGATTGCCGCATAGGTGGGTCTGGCGAGTTGCGGTACTCAGCACCATAAAATTGGAGGGCTCTGAGAAAATCCACGAATATTTGTCAATTATAAACTTGATGAATGATGGGCCAATTTGGGGTGTGGATTGTGACTTGACCCACTGGTACACCCCAAATCTTTTCATTTATTGCGACGTGACCTCGGCAAATAATAGGATCGACTCACAATTGGCTAGGGCTGGCAACATAGCTCGTAATAGAATCTGGAGCTTTCTCAAAATGGTTGTGTGCCATGTTGGCTGCTCTCCAATGCGGGTAGCTATCCAATTCCTTTCCGACCTCTATCTCAGAGGTTTTGAGCTTAA